>JAFIRS010007300.1:0-26501 GCA_018342105.1 Gonioctena quinquepunctata | reverse complement strand
TTCAAAAAAAAAAAAGGGAACGTTAAAAAAAATCTGGGAAATTAAAAATAAAATGAAGAAGTTGTGGAAGAATAAGGGAATACTAAGTTAATCCAGGAAGGAGAGAAAATAATTTGGAAAATATGATTTAGAAAATGATGAGGAAAAGATGGAAAAATGATTTGGGAAAGGAACAAAGATGGGAAACAGAATTCTAGCAGAAGATGATCTGGATATACCCAAGAACTGAGGTAGTGTTAATGGGAAGACTGAAGAAAAAATTTGTGGAAAAAATTTTAGTATGTGAATCTGAAAAATGGGCAATGCACATTTTTTGAGCTAAAAGTGTGGTGAAGAATGGTGAGTCAGTGCTAATAAGGTTGATAAATTTGTCACAGGGCAAGTGAAAGTACAAAGAAATCAGAAGATAGCCCTTGCAACAGGATGTGTAGAAGAAGAAGATAAGAAAAAGAAAGTCTACGAGTCCAAGGAGTAAGTTTATCTGATGATAAGTGGATTGCTGAAAGGATTTCGGATGGATCATTTGACAGAAAATATTAGGAAAAATTGAGTAAGTTATTACTGAACTATAGGGATTTATTTAGGGAAGATGATGAATGAACTACTAGCACAACGGAAGTAAAACATGGTATTACCCTAGAACCAGGAGCACAACCTATATGCCAAGACCATATCGAATTCCTATAAGCACGGAGTATTGGATGGAGAAATTGATAGATTGTTGAAGGGAAAAGGTTATTGACCATCGTATAGTCCATGGTCAGCACCAGTAGTGTTGGTAACGAAAAAGTTGCCCAATGGAGGAGAAAAAAAGTAAGGATGTGTATTGATTACAGGCAACTTAATACCGTAACGAAAAAAGGAATATTATCCGTACCAAATATATCCGACTTGATACAGGGATATAGTACAGGAAATAAAGTTTTATTTTCTGTTATTGATGTAGCTGAAGCCTATCATCAAATAATATGGAAGAAAAGGATATACCATTGACGGGATTCAGTACATTTCAAGGACACATGAATACCTCAAAATGCTTTTGGTTTGGTGAATGCGCCATGTACATTTCAGCGTTTTATGAACTTAACGTTATCAGGATTAACTGGACAGATTTGTATGGTGTATTTGGATGATATAATAATTTTAATGCTAATGGGGAAGAAGATCACATAAATAAAATGAGAAAACATTTTGAGAAATTGAGAGAGGTAAATATTAAATTGAAACCAAAGAAATGTAACTTATTATTGAAGAAAGTTAAATTTTGGGGCATATGATTACAAAGGAGATCCGGATGAAAAATTGAAGCAATAAAAAAATTCCCATACCTAAAAATGTTAAAGGCGTAAGAGCTTTTACGGGAATAGTAAATTGGTATAGAAGATTTATCACAAATGTAAGGATATCAGCACCATTGGTGAATTTGACAAAAGGATGTAAAGTTAGAAATTTCTCAGAAGTTTTGGAAGCTATTGATACATTGAATCGAGTTTAACCGCTGAATCGTGTGATTTTTAAAGTTTTGAACAACCTTTTTGGTTACTACGGACGCCTCTGGATTAGAGGTTGGGGCTGTACACAGTCAATTAAAAAGGGGTGATAAGCAGAGAAACCTGTGCTTATGCAGTAGAAAATTTAAGAAAGCGGGGTGAATCCTACTGAAAAAGAATTATTTGGGGTTATATTTGGAATTCAGACTTTTTAGATGTTATCTTTATGGTGGGAAATTCACTGCTATTAACGATCACTTGAGTCTTTGAAATAGTTATTGTCAATGAAGGATCCTGGATCAAGGGTAGCCACAAGATGAGCGTTAACTTTAGCAGAATATGATTTTGACATAATCCACTTAGGCAGGGAAGATTACATAGGAATATACTTTGACGTTGAGCAGAATATATACGTTCAAAGAAGGATCACTGTATGATATTGAATATATGAAGAGTATGAGAAATATTTAAAAACACATCCAACCACAGAAAGCACAAAATTTACGCAAAATTAACCAAAGGATTTTGTTCTCAGCACCTGAGTCATATGCACTGGCACATTGTATCACAAGATTTTGCGATAGGAAAAGAGTATTACTGCACGGTTCAAGCAATTGTTCGCTCGAAGCCGAATAATAATAATAATAATAAAAATGGTGGGGAAGCTAGCTGAAGTTGGGACTTTCAGAAAAAACGTCATATATGGTGACTAAGTTTAAGATATTACGAAACCCTCGTATCGTCTGTATGGAATACGTTGAGAAATTTGAAAAATGCGAAGAGCCAGAGATCAATATTTAGCGGCACAAAATAACACTAGTCTGGATGGACTTGGACAGGAAAAATCGAAACCGCAGTTGGTGATTTATTTTTCAGAATTCCAACTTGGAAGTAATCGTGTATGAGTATTTCGTGGAAAGAATGGTGATTGGTCAAATTGAAAAAGAGGATATGTTGGAACGTGCATGGGATAGAGACGTCCTTAGAAAAGCTCAAGAACAGGATGAGTTCTGTAAATTCGCTCGTGAACAATTGGAACAAGTAAATGAAGGAGAGAATGAGTTATATTATCTTTCAAAGGATGGGATAGTGTATAGAAGAGAGGAGAATGTGGATTAATTGATGGTCCCTAAGGTATATGTGAAGAAGTATTGGAGTATTTTCATGACTCAACATTGGCCGGACATCAAGGACAACAAAAAACCCTTTTGAATATGAAGAAAAGATTTTATTGGACTGGTATGCGGACGGATATTATTAATTATTGTATGAAGTGTGATGCATGTAATCGTAGGAAAACATCACCACATATGAAAAAGGTACCTCTTCAAAAATTTACTCCTACACAAGAACCTTGGGAGTTGACTTCAATGGACATAGTTCGACCTTTGGTTACTTCTATGAATGGAAATAGATATTTACTCTCGTTTCAGGATTACTTTACAAAGTATCCGGAAGTTATACCTTTACCAGATCAAAAAGCTGATACCATCGCAAGAGCGTTTGTGGAGCAGATTATTGTAAGACATGGGACACCAAGAAAATTGTTAACAGATCAGGGGGCAAATTTCACTTCCACTCTTTTTAAAGAAGTATGTAAATTGTTGAATATTGAAAAGATTCAAACTTCTAGTTATGCGCCAACTTCGAATGGACAAATAGAACGAATGCATCGTGTTTTGAAGGATATGTTATCTCAATATATTTGTGACAATCAAAGGGATTGGGATAGTTGGATTCCGTTTGTAATGATGGCATATTGGGGAACCATTCATAGTTCTACGGGCTTTAGGCCATATTTTTCATTGCACGGAAGGGATCAAGTGCTCCCTATTGATGATTTCATTAAACCACAGAGAATAAAATATGATTATGATGAAAATTATGCATCTGAATTGATGGCGAGGTTGAATAGAGTGTTCATAGAGGTATATAAGAACACGGAGAAAGCTAAGGAAAAAAGAAATGAGAGGTTCAATAGGAAAACAGAGGAAAAAGTATTTGCACTAGGAGAATTGGTATACCTGAAAGATATGGCGACGAGATTGGGAACTTCAAAAAAATTGGTGAGGACATGGATAGGTCCATACAGGGTGATTGGGAAGGAAGGACCAGTAACGTACCGTATTAAGAAAGTAGGAACTCGACAAGAACAGGTGATACATGTAAATAGGTTGAAACCCTATGATGGAGAAGTGAAAGGTAAATTACCTGAAGAAATATGGACTGGTTGGAAAAATACACAAGAAAAATCACTAAAAGAGAAGATGGGGGATGAAGATGGAGAAAGATTGAAAGAGAGAATACGTCGAAAGAATAGAAGAAAAAAACAATTAGAAACAGAGTCAGAAAACGAAGAAGGGGAAGATCCAGAATGGAATCCCGCTGTAATTCCACAAGGAATATTGATACGAAGGGAAGAGGAGGAAAATGATAGTGGAGAAGATGAATTAGAAGGGAAAGCAGATAATGAATCAGAAGAGGAGTTTTTGGAGGAACCAATGTTGAGAAGATCGACAAGGATAAGGAACCCTCCGGATCGTTATAGCCCGTAAGAAAAAAAAAATAAGAATTCTACCCTTGCAGAGGAGGGGAAATAATCTTTCTGTCAGGCCGGTGCGCTACCTGGAGGGTAAGAGTCCCGCCGAATAGTGCCAATTTTGGGGATGGTTAGAATACCCTTGCAGAGGAGGGAAAAGAATCGCTCTGCCAGGCTGGTGCACTTCCTGGGGGGTAAGAGTCCCGCCGAAAAGTGCGAACAACAACAATGTCGGGCTATGGTTTCATTTGTATCTTCTGCTTTCTTCTTATTTTAAATCAGACATAAACCTCTTTCTTTTATATGAGGGTGTTTATTGATATAGGGTTACTGTGGGATTTGATATCTAAGATCGATAAGGTTAGGGGCGTGTGAACTACACAACCATTTTTTTTTTTTACATATCTGTAGATATAGGTTCAATTCCCTAGAGGGGAATGAAAAAAATTTTGCGTTACCAATAAGGTATAGTGGGGATATGGTATAAATAAATACAACAGAGAGAATAGTTTTTGTCTTAAAATTTTATGAAAGAATTCATGTTATATGAATATTAAAATTTCCCGCCTTGCAGGAGGGGCCTAAGAATCATCCTGTCGGGAATGTGACGCCACCCGGTGGGTAAGAGTCCCATAATTGGCCTCACGCAGTCAGAACGTAAGGTGTCCTGACCCAGATTTTTTGTGAGACTACATGATAACAGGTCGGTGCAGGCAACCGTCCTTGTTCCTAGAACATCGGGTTGGATGGGAAAAATGGGAACCAAGGAACAAAAAGAAAAAAAAATATACGTATTTTGGAAGCAATTTCGGGTTTGCCCAAATGGCCACATTGGTAAGATAGGTCAGAGATGACCGTGACAACCGTTTTATTAAACATTTCAGCTTGGTGGATGCTATAATTTCACTAAGTGCACTGTTCCCCGGCTACGGCCTAAAAAGGAAATTAATAAAATAACATTTTAGGCATTTAGTGGGTTTTCTAAGCCCCGGGACTAGGGCGGAAATAGTCGTCTAGAAAGCTCACTCTTTACGAGAGAATGGAATGTTTCTCTCTAGTAAAGCACCTACTGGGGTTACCGATGAGGGCCTCCTGTAGTTTTAGATATCAAAGGTATTGAAAATACTTTGAAGGACGCAGTAGCGTACGTAAAAGTTGGGGAGCTAAAGGATAGGTTTTGTTAGTCGCGAAATAATTGAAGATTTTTTTTTATCATGAATAAGTTTTTTTTTTCATACATATTACCATCTAGGGGTAATTTTGTACCCGACATGAGATAAATAAGTGATATTTGCAAATAGAGTTTCGTGAAAAGAGAAAATTGCTGATGAATAATGAATTGATTATATTGAATTTTGAAGGGAGGGAGTACCTTTAAACTTCCACGGGTTTGATAGGAGAATATTGATTGGCTATCTGCTAAGGTCACGGATAGGTGATCAATTGAATAGGGATATCTATTGATAGGTTGATGGATGATATTTATTTTTGTTTGCCAATAATTTATAATTGTTTATTTTATTTTAATTCTGATGTACTGATCATAAGAATATCTATTTCCTTTAATAAATTTATTTTTTGCTGGAATATATTTTTTTTCAGTTTTACGGAAACGCCACCTTGACTGGATTTGATTTTTTTATAAATAATACTGTTTTTTTCATGAAATAATTTTTTAAAGTATTGAGTTTGATTTGTGTTAATTATAACCAAATATTTTTATTTTCTTTAAATTGAAGTTTATTATTGTATTTTATGCCTAGGTAGTGCGTGGTCTGGAAAGAATTAAAGGTATAACATCATGGATCAGCAACGGGAAACACCATCTTTTAGAGGACATCACAAGGGATACAGCAGAAAGGCTTTTACCTTTATACTAATCTTTCTAGTAATTAATTGGTGTCAGGGAATAATTGTTTATGACTGTAGTGACCCAAAAACAGATATAGTGTCGGTATCACTAAGGGACGTTGCTAAATGCCCGGAACCGGCATCGGAATACGCGAGTGCCGAAAAGACAATTAAGTTATTCAAAAAAATGAAATAAACACTATCCAGGTGCGAACCTGTTTGATTGAAGTTACACGGTTGATAATGCATTGTGGGATGCATAGCCACAGCTCGGTAGTGGCTGGGGGACTTTATAATTCGGTTTATAGACTTGGAGCTGATGAGTGTGAATCAATGCATCGATATCGGAGCTTGCAATTATTTCACCAGGAGATAGGGGGAATCATAATGAATGGGACCACGACCACTGCTATAACTATAGCAGGTGAATCAAAAGCTGATGGATCATGTAAGGGTACCATTTATCATGAAGGAGGACGTACATGGGAAGATGCTATTATTACGGCTACGGTAAAAATTCAAGCTAAAGATTACCAGGCACGAGTGAAAATGGAAGAGAATCAGATTAGTCTATTTGGAGGAGTGATGTGTCCATTCCTACCAGGATATTGTTTCGATACAACCCTAGGTGAGAGTGTATGGAAAAGTAATACACCAATTCCATGTGAGGAACGAGTGAGTTTATTGTACCAAGGACATGCTGAACTGGTGACTAACATGATTAATCAATAACGTTATGTAGTGGTAGAAAGTGGAGATAAGATATTTGCTGTTACATTAGGAAAACGGGGTATATTATGTCAGACATGGATTTGGCAAACGGAGCACCCTCGTATATTGATTTGGATAGAAGGAGCTGGTAATATGATTTACCCTAATATGAAATTGTTGCCGGATAATACTGACATCATGGATTATGTAAATAGTAAATTTTTATTATATGTTGAACAAGCGTATAAACGTAATTTAGAATAGTTTTATTTAGATACAATTCATCGAAGGTGTTTGTTACATAGAGAGGTCCTTAAGAATAGGTTACTCATGGCACCTCTAGTTCCCACTCTAATTAGTCAAATAATCCAAGAAGGAGGCGGACATGCTGGCCGAGTATTGGGCGAAGTACTGTATATTATGCGATGTTTACCAAAATCGGCTATTATAAGGAGAACAAATAAATGTTACCATGAATTACCTATAGAAATAAATAATCAATCTTAATTTATGGCTCCGGTCACCCGGATTCTACAGGACCATGCAGAGGAAATTGATTGTAATGGTCTCATTCCTCCTTTGTATTTCATTGATAATGAGTGGATTGGACTGGCTCCTCATCCGACGTTAAAGCGGGCACCAATGGAAATAGGAGTAGAAATGGTTCCGAAATTGAATTTTTCACCTATAATGCCAATAGGATCAGCAGGGTTATATACGCAAGATGAAGTAACTGAGGTTCAAAAGATATTAACATTTGGATCTGAGCGACAGGCTGTAGAGAATATTATTGCAAGGAGAGTAGCTGGTTTGGAGACTACGAGACAAGGATTTTCTACCCTCAATATTTTTAATCCTGACGAGATGAAGGAATTGGCGCATTCTACCATGAAGCAATTATGGGGTTGGTTTACTGATATTGGAATATTGTCACAAGCTAGGGAAAATAATTTTTTACTTTCCCAAATTTCCAGTTCATTATTCAAAATCAATAAATCATATCACCTTTCCATAACATCCAAATCAAAACATTCAATTACAAAAACTAGGCCGACAATCCAAAACATTTGTGGGCAGTTTTAGCGACCTAGAAATTCCAAATTGAAATATAACAAAGCAGAATTGCTGAATTGCTAACCTCGATCCAGTTGATGAATAAAAACAATTAGGTTTCGAGGTAAGCGGAGAAAGATAGGGGAGTTAGTGGTTGTCAGGTCTTGGAGAGTGACACAAGTCATTGGTGAGTGACGTGCCCCGTGAAGAAAGAGCTGGATATAGAAATGTAGTTTCTATTTTTGAGCTGCCGTTCTGGCAGCGTTGTGTATATAGTCCTTAGGTGTAAGTATATTGTTGTATATATTTATGATTGTAATAAATATTGTATGTTTGTTTTTGAATTCTGAGTTCATAATCTGGTTTTCACAAAATATCTCTGAGCTACCAACCCCCTCTGAGGCCCTTATGGCCATAGACTTATGACATATGGTGGAGGTGCCTTGCTTTCGATTTCGGAGGTTTATTCTCCATAATAAATCTCTTGAAGTACTTCGAGCTAATTTTTTTTTTTCAAATGTGGAATTTTTGTATAATTATTTGTTGATAACATTTTTGATTTTATTGTTCTACGATAAATATTGAAATTACGTACTATTGTGCAGTCGTTGTTATTTGGTAATAATAAGTTCTGATATTGGTCGCTGTGAGATGAAAAGATTTGAAGTTTCTCTCAGATTTTACACTTTTTTGCATTTATGATTACTAACATATATCGGAAGTCAAAATGCTTAGTTCATTTTAGAAAGAAAAACCTTTTCAAAGAAACACATGTATATGTCTTGAAAACATTGTCTTGTCAGCAGTGGGAGGATAACTATCTTGCAAATAGCCCTTTGAATAGGCATATGCTTTGTGAAAATGTGAAAAGTAAAATTGACTGTTTGAGAATACGAAAGATATGGTCTAGTAGTGGTTTCAAATGGTGATTTTACACATTTCCGTTTATTTCCTTAGAATGTTTTTTCCGAATTATGAAGTGATGATGTGTTCAATGCATAGAATATAATGAAAGATGATTAAATTATAATGAAAAGTAGATGAAAAGTACCTTGATGAACTGACATACGCTTCATATAAGCCTTATTGTTGAATTTTTTTATTTAAATAGTGTGTTTCGAGTGAATGACTCGAGAAGACATGAACTGAAGGGAGGCTTGGAAGATGTGTTGAAAAAATGACATGAAAGCGTACCTTTAAGAATTTGAGGATAACTCGTGGAATAGCGAGAAGTGATCATATGTACATGAACTGAAGGAGAGCTTGGGAGATGTGTCCGGATAATGACATGGAAGCTTGCCTTTAGGCAGATATTTTTGTATATTTTTGCAATGAGAAAGGTGATTATCGTGTATTATAATGTCAAGTTCATCCAGTTAGGAATATCAACTGTAGAATCGTGTTTGTGGAAACAGAACATTGAACACACCACATCTATATGAGTAAATTTTTGAAGAATTTTCAATATTGTAACGTAAATAAACTCAACTTGGTTTAACTAATTTATTTAACACTTAATCTACAACTTAATTTATATTACTACGCTACTGAAATAGCTCGATCGTATGGGCTCGTTCAGACTGTTTACTCCCTCTTGAGGGCGGTCTATTTATCTCCGATACAGCATTCTCGATGTTTCGAATTCTTCCAGTTGGCGACGGCATGTTCCAATTGTTTCCAATATTGACCGTTGCATTACGCGGAAGAGTGACTGCATGTTTCTCGAATATCTCCGGGGATGATCTCATCGCTGTCGATGGCAACGCATGAGGCGACAGGTCCGGCCTAGGTTCGTTACATTGCCCCCTTCTTAAAGACATTTCGTCCCGAAATTTCATCCTTGGAGTGTGACGATATCTGCATGACTCCCCATATCTGCACCGTGAAGTTCGATGGAAGTAACACTCCACGGTCTTCATGATCGGTCGGGAAGAGGGTTACAGCAAACCAAAATCTTGACGCCGCTGGATCTGAATATCGCCTCCAGCATACTTCTTATGACTCTCCAGTCCAACCCATCAATACCACAGGACAATTTTGGAATTGCTAGATCCACCAGATTCTGGTCCACCATAGTATCTCTTAGTTTGGTGAGACTCTTCCAGACATCTTCATAGGACGGTTTATCTTGGGAATGCCTCTTGGTAACTAGGTAGTAGATGTTTCTCTGGCCTTTCTTCAACTGTAGCACCCCACCAACTTCTGGATTCTGCTCCCGCAGTGTTTGGGGTTGACCAAGTTTCTGTGAGAACATTACGGCGGTGCTCCTGGACATTCGGAGATCTTCGTCCACATAGTGCGCTAGTGCGTGGTCAGCAGTGCACCTCGAAAAGGTCTCGTGACTCCTCTCTAGTAACCCCATGTAGAACTTTCTGCCGGTTTGAATACAAGGACATAAACTTCTCGAACGTCATATCATCCTCCGGTGGCTTGAGGGTGCGAACTTGGTCATGGTTTCCAGCGTAAGGCCAACCTGTTGAAATGGACGACCCTTGGTTTCCCTCGGGGTGGCTTATGGATTCGGTACACAAGGTCGTTTATCCTTTTCACGATCTTATACGGGCCTTCCCACGAGTTCCGCAACTTTGGTGATAGTCCACGACGACGTTTGGGGTTGTACAGCCAAACCAGGTCATCAACCTTAAACCCTCCAGCGTCGGCCTTGATGTCTTAGGTCTTTTTCATTGTTATCGCTGGCACTCTGTATGTTCAACCGGACTCGTTCGTGGATGTCGTCCATTCTCTGCCGAAGTTTGCTGACGTAGTCCTCTCCCGCAGTGTCTTGTCCTGGCGGTATCCCAAACTTCAGGTCACAAGGCAGTCGCAGTTCTCGGCCCATTATAATACTAGCAGGAGTTTGACCGGTTGACTCGTGTACTGCGGATCGATAGGCCATCAGGAACAAATGAAGATACTGGTCCCAGTCTCTTTGATGGTCAGAGACAACCTTGGACAAGTGGCGGTTGATCGTCCTGTTCATCCGTTCCACCATTCCATCGGACTGCGGATGTAGGGCCGTGGTTCTTGTCTTGCGGATGTTCAGCAGTAGACATATTTCTTGGAAAAGGTTGATTCGAAATTTCTGCCTTGATCCGAGTGCAGCCCATTGGAATACCGAATCGACATATCCACTCTTTCACCAAGACGTCGGCGACGGTGATGGCTTCCTGGTTGGCAGGGCATAGGCTTCCGCCCACTTACTGAAGTAGTCCATTGCCACAAGGATGTATTTATTCCCGTGGTCGGATACGGGAAACGGGCCGGCGATGTCAATGGCGATTCTCTCGAACGGGCTGCCTACGTTGTACTGACGCATCGGGGCCTTGGGTCGTATTCGAGGTCCATTGCTAGCAGCGCATACAGCGCACTTCCTGCACCAGTCCTGACGTCAGCTTGACAATTGGCCCAGTAAAACCGTTGCCTCACTTTCTGCAGGGTCTTCGTCATCCCAGATGTCCTCCGGCGACTCCATCATGGATTTCCGCAGCACTTCCTCTTCTGTTCCTGGGAACAATTATTTGGCGTCTGTCTTCCCACCAATATCGGCCTCCAGCACACGTTTCAGGATCCCATTGTCCAGAATAAGAGAGTTCCATTGTGCCCAATAGGACTTAACAGCCGGCGAGTAACCTGCGACTTCCTGCCATGATGGTCTTCGATTGCCCTTCTTCCAGTTGACGACTAAGCCAAGGTCGGGGTCTCTCTTGGTCTTCTGGATCTTGCTGTCATTCCAGTTGTCATCCATTGCCGCGGTTCTACAAAGTGTTGCTTTTCTCTTCTGCTCGTCGGCAATGTGAGCAATCATCTGGACATGGTCTTCGCGACAAGGCATCTGCATTCTTATGGTTAGTTCCGGCTCGATGTTCGATCTCGAAATCGAATTCTTGGAGTCTCTCGATCCAACGTGCTACTTGACCTCCGGATTTTTGAACTGTAAGAGCCATTTGAGAGCTGCATGGTCAGTTCTCAACAGGAATCTTCTTCCATACACGTACTTGTAGAAGTGTTCCACTCCCTTTACAACAGCTAACAGCTCTCGCCTGGTGACACAGTAATTGCGCTCTGGTTTGCTAAGCGTCTTGCTGAAATAACCAATGACCTTCTCCTGTCCCTCCTGGATCGGGAGATAGGACAGCTCCAAGTCCCACGTTGCTGGCGTCCGTATCCAAAATGAATTTCCTTTGGGTAGGGATAGCTCAGTACAGGTGCGTTGATCAAAGCTCCTTTCAGCTTCCTGAATGAGTCTTGACATTCTTCGGACCACTGGAACTTTGTTTGCCCTCCGTAGCCTGGTCAGTGGTTTAGCGATGTTGGGAATCCCAGCACATATCGGCGATAGTATGTGCATAAACCAAGGAAACTTCGAAGTTGGTGAATGTCTTTTGGGATGGGCCAATCCTTAACAGCTTTGATCTTCTGGTCATCCACCGCTACTCTCTTCCCAGAGACAACGTGGCCGAGGTATCGCACTTCTTTTGGAACAGATGGTATTCTTAGGGCTCAGCTTCAATCCGAGTTCCTCAGTCGCAGGAATACTTCCCCCAAATTTTCTACGTGGTCTCGAACGATCTGCCGACCACAATTATGTCGTCGAGATACACTAGACACGTGTTCCATGAGAGTCCCTTCAGCACTGTCTCCATCAATCTTTCGAATGTGGCGGGAGCATTACAGAGCCCGAATGGTATAACGATGAACTGCCACAATCCTGAGCCGATGGTAAAGCAGCTCTTTTCTCGATCTTCCTGAGCCAGTTCTACTTGCCAGTATCCACTTTCAGATCAAGGGTCGAGAAAATCGTGGAACCAGCCAACGTGTCTAGGGTGTCATCTATTCTCGGGAGAGGGTAACTGTCCTTCTTCGTGACATTATTAAGTTGGCGATAGTCACAAAAAGCGTGTCGATCCATCTTTTTCTTCACCAGTACGACTGGAGAGGACCAGGGACTGTCAGATGGTTCGATAACTCCTTCTTTTCCCATATCGCTGACTATTTTGTCAGCCTCTTCCTTCTTTGGGAAGAGGAAGTCTTCTTGCTGATTGCCGGATCGGTCGGGCACCCCAGTATCAATCTTTGTGCTGACCACATTAGTTCGACCCCTTTTCCTTGTCCGGTATCGAAGATGTCTTGGTACTTTTTGACTAAATCTCTTAGTTTGGGCTGTTGAGCTGGTTTTATGTCTTTGGAAGAGATGGCAACCAATTTTTCTAGTTCTGTGGGAAGTTTTTGGGTTGGCTAATCGTACCTCGTACGCTCCGGATCACTGAGGAAACTGACGAGCAGTGCCCCAATATTGTTCCTTTCTTCATGGTCACTGGAAAATACTTGACGTTCATGACCCTTACCGGCCCTAATTTGTCAGCACGCTACAAGGTCTTCCCTAGTGCAATCCTTCGTCCAATTTTCTCATCATGAAGTTTGGGCTCGAACATCACCACGTTTCCACTGCTCGTACTCCCGTCCAGGCGAGCCTCCAGAATGGTTTCAGCCCTCTCAGGTACGCTTACATCTTCAGCCAACAATACACGGATCAACTCCTGCTTCCCCATGAAGCACTAGTCTTCTCCGTTGACGCGTAGGACGCCGTCTTTGAAATCCAATTCAAACCCTCTGGAATTCATGATGTCCATTCCGATGATTGCATCGTTCCGATGTCCGCTACAAGTGCCTGATGTTTCACTTTAGTGTTGCCCAAAATTATTTCACCGGTAGCTCGCCATATACAGTAGCTGGCTCCCTGTTGCTGTGCGTAGCTTCCAAGTTGTCGGTTCAATCCTGTTCCGGTGTTCTGGCAAAGGAAGGCCCGAGAATTGTCCTAGTCGCACCTGTATCTAGCAGCATGGTGCAAGGCTCGTTATTGATGAGACCGTCTACGAAGACAATCTCTTGTTCTTGTCGTTGAAGGATAGCGACATATGCGTTGTTAACCGGGCTTGCGGACACATGCCGACGATTGCCCCTTCTCATCGACCTTTCTTAGTTTTCCTGCATGGGAAAGTCGATGAATGTTGGACATTTGCTACGCACATGTCCAATTTTGCGACAATTCCGGCATCTTATATGTCTTTTCTCAGGCAACACTTCCTTCATCACTTTTCTTATGGCAGCTTCCAAGTTAGCAGGCTCCCGTGAGTCTTCCTCAATCGTTTGAACTTTACTTTGGCTTTTGCAGCATTGTTTTGCTGCCTCAAATTCCAAAGCTCGTGCCAGTGCGTCTACGAGATGTGTTGACGAGCTAATATCAACGCTTGTCTGGTTTCTTGGTCACGGAGTCCATCCAAGAATGCCTGAACCGCTAATCGCTCCATTACATTTTCCGGTATGGCTGGATATGCGAGACGAACCAAGCGTGCAATGTCAGTTTCGAATTTTGTAAGGATTCGCCCGATTTTGGCAGCGATTTTTCAGCTGGGAGTGGTATACGTGTTCCAAAATGGGCGTGGCCATATCGTAATTCTAGATGTTTAATCAGCTGATCATAGTCCTCCTGTTCTTGGCGGTGAGAGTTTGTAGAATATTTGTCGCTTCTCCACGTAATGCAAGTGTCAGTGCTACAGCTCTTTTCCCCTGCATTCCATCCATTTGCTTTGGCCGCTGCTTCAAACTGTCGGCGGTAATTTTCCCATGGAGTTTTTCCGTCGAATTGAGGCGGCTTCATGGAAAGCTTCCCTATTTCAGAAATGACCTTGACATCTTTTATACCCTCTTGAACTTTATCCAAGTTCAAACTCAAGTCCAGCAATGCATTTTCGTTAACCATCTCTGTGGAGGGCGCACTATTAATTCGTTTTTCCAGCTTACTGATCGTTTCCTTCATCTTGTCCATCTCTGCCTATTCTTTTTTCTAGACGATTCGCCACACCACACAGTTCTTTTTTTAGGCCTTCTGTGTTTTCAAGGAGCTTATCTTCCAGGCTTTCTTGAAGCTTCTCTTCCAGATTTCTAGCATTTTCTTGCTAGCTTCTTTTTAAGTCCTCGAATTTTGTTGCAGTTCTTCTTTCTCGGTTTTAGTAGTTTCTTTGAGTTTTTTTTTTTCCAATTTTTTTTTTCTTTTTGTATTTTGTAATAAATTTTGTTTCGGGGTCCTCACCTTCTTGTATAAGTCCTTCTGCAAGTCTTTCCTGTAGTACTTGCTTTTTACCCGTTGTTTCCAGTTCCCTTTCCTCCAATTCCTGTTTCAATTCCCTACCTTCAAGTCCGCAAGGCGCACTTTTCTTGAACACATTTTGTCTTTTGACGAGGTATCAGTCTGTTTCACACGAAAAAGTTTATCAGTTTGTTAAAAATTCACTTGCGAATTCTTTCCACGGGCCACCAGTCTATTGTCTGTTTCACGCGAAGAGTGTATCAGTTTATATTCCCACGCACAATTGTCCACTTCGCGAAAACCGGCCACTGTCTATTTTCTGTTTCACGCGAACAGTGTATCAGTTTATATTCCACGCACAATTGTCCACTTCTGGAAAACCGGGCCACTGTCTATTTTGGGCGTACAAAAAGGTCTATCAATTTATTTTTCTGACTATCCACTCCACGATCACTTATTTATTTTCAAAATCTCACTTCCGACACCAATTGTAACGTAAATAAACTTAACTTGGTTTAACTAATTTATTTAACACTTAATCTACAACTTAATTTATATTACTACGCTACTGAAATAGCTCGATCGTATGGGCTCGTTCAGACTGTTTACTCCCTCTTGAGGGCGGTCTATTTATCTCCGATACAGCATTCTCGATGTTTCGAATTCTTCCAGTTGGCGACGGCATGTTCCAATTGTTTCCAATATTGACCGTTGCATTACGCGGAAGAGTGACTGCATGTTTCTCGAATATCTCCGGGGATGATCTCATCGCTGTCGATGGCAACGCATGAGGCGACAGGTCCGGCCTAGGTTCGTTACAATATGGAATAAAAATATAGTAGCAAAATATGCTTTAATAATATTTCCAAATACGGATAAATAATATTTCAAACTTCATTGTGGTAACTCAAGCTAGTATTCGTTTTTTTCCCAAATTTTTAAATGTTTTTAATTTAATAAAATTTTGTTGATAGCCAGATGATGAATGAATTCTAGTTTGGATATTTTTTTGGGATTTATTTTAGTATGAGTGCATTGAGGGTAATTTATCTGGTGGATTATTGTAATTTTTATTCAACTGATTGAAGATTACTGGATAGTTTCAATTTTGGGTTAATAAGTTGGCGATTATTCTTTGCAT
The DNA here is from genome assembly GCA_018342105.1 of Gonioctena quinquepunctata. Taxonomy (NCBI): domain Eukaryota; kingdom Metazoa; phylum Arthropoda; class Insecta; order Coleoptera; family Chrysomelidae; genus Gonioctena; species Gonioctena quinquepunctata. The sequence goes on along the minus strand of JAFIRS010007300.1, from coordinate 10,629 downwards.
GAAAGCCATTGAAATATTTCTATTCAGTTTAGGTAAAAGTAAAAGAATTTGAAAACATTTTTGATAATTTTAATATTTTAAGATTATACAATAGGGGTATTCCAGTGAGTTAGGCATACATTTTTTTTATCGAAAACGGTATTATAAGTATTTGAAGATTTCATTTTTCCGTGATTGAACATTATAATTTAAATAACTTTTGATTTCAGTAGGTACTTGATTGTGAGTTTTCCTTCTTTTCAAAATGATTTGATAAATCATCTTTGTGGTTCAACTTTTCTGGAAGTTTTGTCAGGAAACAAAAAATGAAATAAATAAACAGTATGATATACTTGTTGGAATATATTTTCTCTAAGCAGTTATTAGTATAAAAGATACGAACAATAATTTTGAAAAATCTCTTAATGGTGGTGTTTAATTTGTTAGATTTCACAATAGGACAATTGATGTTTTTTCAACTGAGAATAAGAAGTCAAAAACTTATTGATATAATAAATTCTCAGAATTGGTTCCGGAATAATGGCATGAATCTGATATGCCCCATTCCGAAAAAGATTATTCTATACTAATATCACGAGAAATACCTCGTAAAAATGTTTTGAATTTTTTCAATTTTTCAAATGTGGAAAGGACATACCTAATTTCAAAGATTGAAATGTTCATTAGGACAGACCTATAAAAATAATGGATAATGGTGTTTACATTTTCGTTCGGGAATTAAAATGAAAACATTTGTTAGAAATTAGTGCTGAGTTTATCGAAATTGAGGTAATTAGAATACGATAACAATAATTCTAAACTTGCACATTCCAGGACAAAGCGTGAAGTGCACGCTACGTGAGATAAACGAGGAGGAACTTGACGATTTTTCCTGGGTATCTATAGGGTCATGTCTTTACGTTTAGTAATATGTTTTTTTTTCTTTTTATATAGGAGGAATTACGGGAACACTTTTTCTTGCTAGGACTAGATCCAAGGAACATATATATGTGTATATATGTGTATATGTGTATATATATATATATATATATATATATATATATATATATATATATATATATATATATATATAGATAGAAGGAGAACAGCAAGTATCATAGAAAGAAGGGAAAAGAGTTATGTAGAATGAAACAGTTGAATGCATAAGGGGTATATATGGAAATGAAAGGGTGTGAATTTCGTGATATGAAGGATATCATCAAAAATATTTTTTTTGTGGTTTTCTGAGGAGCAAGGGAGAGGGTGGTCCCTTTCAAAAAATTGAATCAAAAATACCTAGGTGCGAATAAATGGTCCAAATGAGGAGGGGAATGTGGAAGAATGCTGACAAGGCTGAACATTTACCTCACTCAAAGTATTCCCGAGAGAAATCGAGGGGGATATGGAAGAAAACTTCGAGTTAAAGTTGAATATCCGCCTTGATATTTTTTTTTATTTCGGCTGGATGTCAAGAAACGATGTCAGTCTAAATGAATTAGGGTGAATGTGAGATTGGATGACCATAGAATGAAGAGAACGAAGGTATTTTTGAACCACACACGCTCAAAGCCATTGAGAAAATTGTTGTTCATTGGTATGAGTGATTAAAAATAACACCCACTCGAAAATAATTCATTCTTTAGATCACGGTCCCACTGACATAATTTCCTTTTCTGGTAAAATAACTAATTGAGATAGTAATTCTAGTGTATGTTAATTTGTGAAAAATGTTGAAAAAATTGAAAGGATACTGAAATATTCTGTGAGATGAGATGTTCAATTTGAGACAAATGTATTTGAATATAGGCAGCAAAGATAATCAAAATATACCTAGATATTCTGCAAACAAATATTAGTAGGTTTCTTTTATTTTTGATAGGACTTAATAATGATTGTTGTTGACACTCTGAAATAATTATTATATTTAACTAGTTCTTTTTTTCATAATGGTAAACACAATCCAGGAAGATACCGCCCGAACCACAAGAATCCAATGGAGAGGTCTCAGCCTGGGAGTACACAACCCGACTCCAACAAGGAATGCTCAACGAAGTCACATAGAGTAGGAGCGAAGACTTCACTAAGGTATATAGCACCGGACGAACTGAGTATCTGGTAGCTGTTACCTGTAAAGAGTGAAGTTCATGAAAAATCACCCAAACCGAGGACAATAACATACCAGAAGATTTGCTGGGCCATGTGCAGATATAGTCCCACATCCATGAAATCGCTGATCTTGCACTTTCAAACAACTACGTCGGAACTACGAAGCACTCAGTTTGTAACCGAAAAATACAATGGATGCACAAAAACCCCACAGCACAGCACGATATTGGGGTGCTAACGTGTAAGGCCCCAAAAAAGAAACGGCGAACCGAGCGAACATAAAATTAGGTTTGGGGGGAAAGAGACACGATTACAATTCTTCTCCCCCCGACCGACGGCATCACGCAAAAAAGGATAAACGCCACCAGTACGTCGACGAGGATTGTCCAAAACGCAGTACCGTCAACAACCGCCAAGTCGCCAAACGTCGCCGCAGGAGAGAGTTGCGGCAACATGACAGCAGTGACGACGTTCGGGCCCCTCCAAGCGGACTGCAGGAAGAGCCAGCCTGAGGCCCCGACGACATGTCCGACTCCCGCCATGGTGGCGTACCGAGAAGATTTATCTTGTGGTTTTAATTAATTATCAATGCTTGTATTGTATTTACGGTTAGGGATTTGTAGTATAGTTTTGTTATATATTTTTGCATTTAGGGTGAATTTTTGAAGTGGTCCAGCTTTTTAGAGGGGAGGTATATTCACAAGCTAGGAAAAAACGTTTTTCTTTCCCAAATTTCCAGTTCATTATTCAAAATTAATAAATCATATCATCTTCCATAAAATCCAAATCAAAAACATTCAATAACAAAAACTAGGCCGACAATCCAAAACATTTGTGGGCAGTTTTAGGACCTAGAAATTCAAATTGAAATATAACAAAGCAGAATTGTTGAATTGCTAACCTCGGGTCCAGTTGATGAATAAAAACAATTAGGGGTTTCGGGTAAAACAGAGGAAGATAGGGAGTTAGTGGTTGTCAGGGCTGGGGAGTGACACAAGTCATTGGGAGTGACGGCCCCGTGAAGAAAGAGCTGATATAAAAATTAGTTTTATTTTTCGCTGCCGTTCTGGCAGGTTGTATATATAGTCCCTCAGGTGTAAGTATATTGTTGTATATATTTATGATTGTAATAAATATTGTATGTTTGTTTTTAAATTTGAGTTCATAATCGGGTTTTTCCAAAATACTTGAGCTACAACCCCTTTAAGGCCCCTTATGGCCATAGACTTATACAATATTTAGATATTATGGTTTTTATACAGTTTATGACATTAAAATACGCGATCGGAGTGGCGTTAAAGGGGGTTCCATTTGTATAAGACAGTAGGTTGGGGCATTATGCTACGCGTTTATGGGACCCCTTTTTACTATGTGGGTGACATATAGACAACATGAACTGGTAGAACCGATTCGCAAAGGAAATTGGGGAAGGTAAAAATAGACCCAAAATAAACGAAACCATAAAGGTACGAACCCTTCGAAAAAAAACATTTACCTAATTTCTAAAGTTAGCCATTGACTGATACTTTCAAACAATAGACCCTGAACTTCAACGTAGGTAGCTGAATAGAAAGATTGGTGAAGGTACCCTTTTATCAATTTGCCAGCGATCATCGCCAGTGAGTGAAAAGTGCGATAAAGCAAATATGTTAACGGCCGAATCGAACTAATATGTAATATAGTTGTAGGATGAATAACCGAGATTAAACGGACTGTAATAAGGTTTGGGCTTGAAATATTGGACAGTGGTATGATTTTGAAGTTCAGATATAAATTGGGAAATATGGTACTATTCAACCCAGATAATAATTTAAAAAGTCAAGGCATGTAACATATTTTCTTCAAGGGGAAGTTTTGTAACACTTAGCAAGTGTTATGTATAGGAAAATAAGATGGTTGTTAGAATAGTTTGATTTGAAATAATAATTGTTAATTTTATAATGCTATTGAGCATTTTATGGTTTGAAGGAAATAATAATCTGAATTTAATGGGATTATGTATAAATAATAACACCTTGTATATGTTTGTGGATTCTTGAATGAAGCATTTCTTCAAGATTCATTTGAAATAATATTCATAAAAGTTTTGGATTTATTGTGTGAAATATTTCTCTTCATAGTTACTGAAAGTCAACCATCAATCTTCGATGAGATTGAAAATAATCTATATCCTCAAGAGTTAATTCGTTTATTTAAGTCTGAAGTTTGTTTATATATCTTCACACAGTTAAGTGTTATGGTCTAATTGCGTTGTGCTGAAATAACAATAATTATTTGTGAAAAAAGATTCATCTGAAACATCTTACCATAATTGATAAGCCAATAGGATTCAATATGCGAAAGTAACACTTAACTGAAAAGACCAATCAAGATTGAAACGCCATGCATAAAAAAATATTCTAATTTGGGGGGCAAAATGTAATCAACGAGAGGGACTCTTCAGCGGGTTTTGTGCGAATAGTCGATCTTTAAATTTTTATAGCCCCAGTAAAGCTTAGAGGGGTATATTTCACGCATTTTGTGGGGCCCTGAACATTAAATATAATGTTTTTAAAATTATTAGAAATAGGTTTGATAAGTTCTATAAAGTTGAATATTTGAGTTGACCCCCATTTCGAGCTCTTGTTTCCCAAAACAAAAAACGGTGTAATACATTTTAAAGATGTTTTGAAAAAATTGTAATTTTTTCCCTTTTTCTCATTATATGGTGGTTAATAATTAATTCGGTCTTTTATTGTAGTAGAGTTCACAACCTCCTTAAAACTTTTTAAAAAAAATCACCAAAGACTCATCAATGGTTTGAGCCGAATTCAGCTCTTTGGACTAGAAGGTGATAAAATCAGTGAAAAAGAAATTGATGTAAAAATTTAAAACAACTTATTGGTGACAGTTTAGAGCCCCTTTTTTAGATTTATCGTATTCAATAGAGCAAAAGAAAGAGCTCATTCTTTGGGTTTGGGCAAAAAATATATAAATATATATGAAAATAAGGGCAGGTCCTTTCCAAGATGGACATCAGAAAGATATGGTTATTAAGTATGAATATTTCTTTAAGAGGTATTGAAAAATGGTAAAACAGAGAACTGTCGATACACAGGCTCTCCGTTATAAATAAGGTGACATCAAGGGACATTTTTTTTTTATATAAAAAGGGGAATGGGTCAAAGCCAATTTAGCCCTGTTCAGCATGCCTTTCGGTCTTTTCTTGCTCAAGTCAAACTATGGCGTTTAATGAATTCAGTTATAGGTCCGTCCCTTGAACTATGATATTATTATTGCAACTCATATGGAAATTCTGCTTAAGCTCAGGGATACCTTGAAGCTGGTCTTACTGTCAATTATAGAAGTCTCAGTTTTTCTAGCCCCTCCCTTTTATTTTTCTGGTTATGTAGTGATGAAGAGGGTCTAGATTATTCTAAAGTATATGCAATTTCAAAATATGATAAACCTAAGACAAAAACACAAATCAGGTGGATATTATAGAAGGGTTTCCCAATGATTTTTCTCCATTATGTAGCCCAATAACTGATCGGTCGGAAGAAGGGCAACCTATAGAATGGTCTGATGGAGCTGAAGCTTTTGAAGAAATGAAAAGTCTTTAACACGGCACCTGTATTAGCCAGTCGGATTTTTTTCTGCCCTTTTATATATTGTGATGAATCAACTAGGGCGTAGGTTCCGTTTCGTATCAAGAAACTGATGGGAGAAGAAACTGATGGGATTGGTATGCTAGTAAAACTTTGAATAAGTGAATACTCGGCCAGAAAAGGTTGCTTGCAGTAATTTTGGCATTGAAAAAAGTAGGGTTACATTGAAGGCAATATTTCAAAGTTATAACTGATTGTGCAAGTTTAGTTTGGTGAATAACATGTTAATCCTTCTGGTAAATTAGCCAGATAGGCAGTGATTGTCAGATTTTCATTTGATATTGAGACAGGAAAAACACCAAATGTAGTGGTGATGCCTTTCCAGGTTCCAATTGAAGATCTGTTTTAATTTTATCAAAAGCCAGACAAATGGTATAATGACATATGTAAAAAGGGTAGAACCAGGTATATCCTTTTTAAATAGAAAAAACATGTATCTTTTTTTTCAAAAAAATTAATTGGGTTTTTTGTGGAAAATTTGGAAAACTTAAAGATTAGAGTTTTGGAAATTTTTGATAAGAAACGGCAGGAATGGGTTTTTAATTTTTGACGTATTATTCCCCCGGTGTTAAAAAAAATGTTTATGTTTTGGAAATTTCCCTTTTTGTGCTATTGTAAATCATCAAATTTGCCCGATGGCTAAGGTTTTTTACAAAATATAATTTTTTCCTTTTAATTGGATTCTGAATATTAGGACCCTATCCAAGGTCCAAAAAGGAAATCAGTACCCTTGGTGGTTGTTATTGGTTTAAAAAATTTGGTAATACATCCAAGTTAAAGCCACGTAAACCCTTTAAAATTTTTGGAAAATCAAGTTTTTTTTTTTTGGACCCCAAATTTTTTGGCAGTTCTTTTTAAAGGAATTCAAATCTCTATATCACAGATAGAGTTGGTTTATACCCCAAATATCATCCCAAATTAATGCCATCGGAAGGCAGAACAAAGTTAATAAGGCCCCTAATGTCATACATAAAAAAAAATAAGATTTGGGGATCAGTCCATTTTGGGATTGACAACCAAATGCACTTCGAAGATGATGTTGGGGGTATTTTGGATTTTACCTTGGTAGAAATATCCTATTTGGGATTTTTTTGGGGAAATAGAGAAAATTGAAAATATAGTCAGTATTGAAAAAAAAACGAAATAGATTTTTAAAATTCCGAAACCAGAAGTCAGGAGGAATTGTATACCTAAAAAAAAAACCAATATAAATTCCGGAAACGTAACCAAATATAAAGTTGGGATAGAGTACCAAAAAAAAAAATTTTTTGTTAAAGCTGAAAAATTTTTTTGTGAACCCCTAAATTCATTCCTGATTGTGATGTATGTTGGGGTTTTTCCAAAAATATTTCCCTGTATTTAAATTTGCAAAAAAATGTTTTATGTTGAATTTTGTTTAAAAAAAAATTTTTAAATTTTAACATTTATTAAAAGTTAAATTAAAATTTGAATAAAAATTGGGGGTTAAAAAAAATTAAATTTAAAAAAAATTTAAAGAAATAAACCAAAAAAGGGGGGGTCTATTGGTTCTCGTCCAGTATACAATTGGCGAGATTGGTCCAAAAAAGAGAAGGGGGCAGTTTTTTTGGAAATTATGTAAAAAAAGAAAGAAAGTAGCCGTTCTTTGACATTCCGGGAAAGGGTTTAAAGGGTTCACGGTATTTGGATCCAGATTTCCAAAACTAAAACATATATCGAACTGGTAGTTTTTTAAAACCGTTTTGACGAATATTTTTTTGGAAAAGAAATTTTAAGGGTTTAAAACGGGGAAAAAGAATCGTCGACAATGGTAGTCGGGTGAAAAAAAAAAAAAGCAAAAAAGGAAATTTACTACAAGATTCCAAAGATGTTTTTCCGGTTTGAGAAGAGGGCCCCTGAAAATTTTGGAAGAAGAAATCCAAGTTTGATGGTATTGAAGGGGTTGAAGGGAGGGCCCTTTTTCCAATTTTTTTTCAAAACCTGCCCGTAGCCCAGTTTTCCAAGGACACCCGGGAAAAAAAGGCAGCGGGGCATCCAGAAAACAAAACAAGGGCCAAAGAAATTCCAACGTTGTGGGGGGAAAGGAAAAATTGGGGGAAGAGTTTGGGGAAGGTTTCAAATTTTTTTAAAGAAAAAAAATATTTTCAAAAATTTAAAAAAATTGGCAAATTTCAAAGGTATGTTTCCCCCAACATTTTTCGAAGTTGAAGAATATACTTTGAAAAAAATGAATCAAACATTATTTCGTGGAAATGTATTTTTTCAACCTTATTTTAAAAAACCCAAGGTTGAAATGCCTTAATAATATAACCTTCAGGAAATTGGGGCAGGGCAGGTTTTTATTATTTCGAAAGTATTTTCGTAGATAAATTTGGGATTGTTCTTTTAAAAATTTTTATTGGTTAAAATCGTAGATGGACATTATCATTCGGGGGGAAATTTTCGTTACAATGAAATATAAAAAATATTTACCAAACCCGGGTTATTGAGAAAAAAAGGGGGGTAAATGTTTTTTTTTAGGATTTGATGGTTTTTACCCACAAAAGGGAACAAATGAATTTACGGGAGACAAATAATATTTTGGGTTTTTTTTTAAAAAAATATTTTGTTTTTATTTAAAGATGAATTAGGTTTGTATAAAAAAAAAAGTTGATTTAAATTCAGCAAGGGAAAACCTTTTTTTTTTAAAACCAACCCAGCCCTTTTTTAAACAAAAATGGAAAGAGCAAAAAAAATTTTAAAAAAAGGGGTAAAAAATTTAATAAAAAATTTATCCCCCTTTTTAAATAGTTACCAAAAAAAGGGAAAATTTTTGGTCCGGATTAAAAAACAATTAAAAAATATATTCAAGTTTTAAAAATTTTCCCCTTCCTCGAATAGGGGAAACCCAGGGGGCCTTTCGGGGAGGGGGAGAAATTAAAAAATTTTTTTTTTTCTAATGCATAAAATAACAAAAAGGGGTTAAAGAAAAAAACTTAGTGGGAGTACCGGGGGGAATTATAATTTTAAATCGAATCCCTTTGGCCAAACCCTTTTTTTTCCCCTTTTTTTAAAAAAGTAAAAAGGGTTTTTTGGGGGGCCAAAGGTTTATTAATTTTCTTGATAATTTTTTTAAAAAAAAAATAAACGGGGGAACATATTAAAATTTTAAAAAAATTTTTTTAAACCCTTATAAAGCGGGTTTTTGAAAATTTTAAAAATGGGTTTTTTTTTTTAAAAAAATTTAAAATTTTTTGGGGTTTTAAAAAAGGTTTTTACAAAGATAAAGGGCCCAAGACCTACTAATTTTAAACAAAGTAAAATTTTTTATAAAAGGGAAACATATTATGGAAAATTTTTTAAATTTTAAACTGAAATATTGGGACCCAAATTAAAACTTTTTTTGGGGGGGAAACCCCAAATTTGAAGGGAAAAAGGGAAAATTTATGAAATCATTTTCGAAAACCGTTTTGGAACAAATATTGACTTTTTCCGGCCCCCTTTCCCAAAACCAAATTTAGTGGTGTGCAAAAGTGGTATTTTGGTATTATTAAGTTTTTCCTTTTAAAGACCCCAATTTTTCCCCACGTTTTTTTAACAAAGGGGAAAAGAAACCGGGGTTTAAAAAAAGGGGCCCCGGAATTTTTGGGGGGGTTTGAAATTTATCAATATTTGAGGGGGGCAAAAATTTTCAGCTTTGTTCAGACCATCGCCCCCTTTACCCCCCCTTTGGGGGAAAGAAAAGGGCCCAAAAAAAAGGGGCAGGGTTTTAAAAAAGGGGGGCCTTTTTTTTGAGGGATTTGATTATAATTTGAATACATAAAAAAAACAGAAAATGGGGTTTTTCAGACGGGTTTCAAAATTTTTTGGGGAAAAAGAAAATTGAATGAAAGGGGAATTATTTAAAATTTTTAAAAAGAGGCAAATTTAAACCGACCAAAAAGAAAGGGAAAAAGAGTTATTAATTTTTTAAATAAAGTGCACTTTTAGTGGGGGTGGGCCAAAAAAAAGTCACAGATAAAACAACTACCCCCTTTTTCACGAAGGGCTTTTTGAAATTAGTATAGATGGGGTTTGTTGATGGGGGGGGATGAGTTTTAATACCAAGTAAACAAAAAACAACTTTTGGGGTGAGATAATGGGAAATAAGGATGGTAAAAGGGAAAACCCCTTTAACGACAATTTTTTTGGTTTAGCCTAATTTAGACAGGAAATTAAAAAAATTTTTTTAAAAATTTTCAATTTTTATGATCAATTAAAAACCCCCAAAACCGACCTTTGTCAAATTTGGAGGGAAAAAATGTATTTGATAGAATTTAAATTATTTTTTTTTTTAAAGGGAAAAAAACTTTTTTAAAAAATTGTTGTTTTAAAAGGGGGGAAAAATTTTTGAACTATCGAAGATTGATTCAAGTAGTACAAAAAATTTTGGGGGTTTTTTTGGGAAGGGTTTTTGGGGTTTTAAAACACGAAAATTTTTGAAAGGCCTTTCCCCTTTTTTTAGCAAAAATTTTAAAAATTTTTTGGGGAATAAGGGGTTTTTTAAAAAAATACCACCATACCCCCCCCCCAAAATTTGGGGGCAGCAGAGAATAGGTTCTTTAAAAAAATTTCTTTTTAGTTTTTGGGGGGATAAAAAAAAAAAAAAACGATTTTTTACCCGATGAGTAAAATTTTTTTTTATCGCAACCCCCCGCATTTTAAAACCGGTAAAACCATCGGAATTAATGAAAAATTTAACTTTAAAAAATCGCCTTTTTTTTCCCTGTTCGGTGGGGGAAAAATTCCCAAAAAAAACAAATCGTTCCATAAGGGAAAATTTAAAATGGCTTAAGAAGGGGAAAAAATTTTTGGAAAAAAAATTTTGGGAAATTGAAAAAATCAATTTGGGGCGGTTTTTTAAAAGGGGGGGTTTGGGGAAAAAAAAATTTTACTGTTC
>JAFIRS010007299.1:0-26507 GCA_018342105.1 Gonioctena quinquepunctata | reverse complement strand
CTTTAAATACTTTTTCAATTTGACAGTGACTTGGACGTCATCTGACACTGACTGAATTTTTTGGTTTGGTAAAAAATTTGGTAAATGTTTTATATTGCGTTTGATTGGTTAGATAAATGCATTTGATTAGCTAATTCATTTCGAAGTATATAATCATCAAAAAAGACTAAATTCACCTACTCATATCTAAAAAAAAATATTTTCAGGGAAAAAATGTTACTACGCCCTACAAAACCCCCAAGAAATCATATTTCGTTAATCTTCAAAAACAAATTGTTTCAGTTCATCATTCTGATGGGGTGTTCAATGGTTAAAAACATTGTAAAAAGGAAATTTTTTAATTGTTTTGTTTTTTTTTTTTTTGTTGATTGTTTTGATTTTGACAAAAAAATATAATCTCAAAAACCGGACTATGAATCTCCATTCCTCAAAAACCCCTAAATTCAAGGGGGCAAGAATATTTTTTTTATTGCCTTTAAATCTTTTTTATGGGGATAAAAGGAAAAACAATTGAAGAAATATGTTTTCCTTTTCGTGCATTTGTATAAAACTTGTTTTTAACAATTTTTTTTATTTTTTTTCAAGTTTTTTTCTTTTAATCATTGGAAAAAAGTTTTTTTTAAATTTTTTTACTTTTTCAGTTAATTCTTTCTAATCATTCATGAAATCCCTCACACATTAAATTCTGACAAAATTCCAATCTTCGACCCCCAAAAAACCCTTCTTTTTTGAATAGAATCGGGGCAAAACCAAAACTAGTCATCTCAAATTCATCGATTTGGAAAAAAAAATCTAATCTCACCCCAAAAAAATCCCAAAAAACCCCAAATTTTGAATAGAACTGGAATAGTCGAAAACTTATTTTGTAGTCATCTTAAATCAATGAATTTTGACAAAATAATATTATTTCTGAGCGAAAGAACACCCACATGCCAATTTTGAATGGAAGATCCCCATAATCACGAAAACCTTCCGCCTTTTCTTTCCTTTAACAAAGTTTTTATGATAGATTGTCACCGGAATTATGAACACCTGCCAAAGTTTAGCGGACGACTGGAAGTGGATCAAATTTAATTTGCGAAATTTCACCCGAACGTACAAATCGGGAAACAAATAATAATTATGGAGAAACAAACAAGGAAAGTTGGATAGAAGGTTGTAAAAATATCAGCGTTTCGCGAGAAAACACAAATTTCGATATATTGAATGAATTAACTGGCAAAGAGGTGCACTACTCTCAGAAGGAAGATTAGAAAAATTATTCATCGTGTGCCTATTATCAGCCAGGAAAAGCTTCGTTATATTATACAGATTGAATCTCCAGACCCCGTCACTGATTGTTGATTTTTATTATTATATAATTTTATAATAACTTTCCATTATACGATTATGAATAATCTTCGAATCCGAAACTTTCATTTTCTATATCTTGCTACTTCTAAAGACGTTATCAAAATCACATTGTAGTATAGTAGGCCCTGGATGGATGAAATTTACAATGGCGCTCTCTATCAGAAAACAGAGACATACAAAAACGTGTGTTTCAACAATGACAGTAGTGCATCAGAGGTAGAGGACATTGCTACAAATAGTTACTTCTTCGTATAATATTCAGAAAGTTTTCATTTAGGTGACGCTACCCTAGTGAGAGTAGTGATGAGTTAAGTGATAAACAAAATACGTACTTTAAGTTCTGGGACATAATTATGGACATATTAGAAAAAAATTGCGAATGTGCACTGACGTTTCCAAACAAAATCAAAAGTTTCTGGATCTTTTAGAAACAGGATGTTCTTTAGATTTTTTTATATATTTGACATTATATAAAATTGAGACAAACCATTCATTTGAGAATATTGGCGACCTATGGGGAGTATCAAAAGCATATGCTAATAAAATATTTCAACGTACCTTAATTATTTCAGCTCACTTCATAAAGAAATTGATTTTCTTGGCACATCAAATTTTCTGAAAAACAAAATCTATCAATAAATTCAGAATAACGTTTACAAATGTACAATCAGTTATATAATGTTTCGGGATTGAAATACAAAATCCAAGTTCGAATGAACAGCAAGCTTTAACATGGTATAACTATAAAAAATGTAGTACCATAAAGTATTTGATTTCGTCAACTCTAGATGGGCTTGCGACCTTGCCATATTTGGAAGATTTTTTATTTTTGAATGAATTTCCTGGAGACAGTGTTGTGATGGCTAATAGAGCATTTAAAAAAAATGTTTTTTTACATATGAAAAATTGTACATTAGTTAGACCACCTAGTATTGCCAATGAAGGAAAAATTACACGGGATGATGTCTTGCGTACTAAGAGGATAGCCAGTGCCCGAATTCATATTGAACGGATCATAAAAAGCATCAGGGATTTTAGAATTCCAAGTCCTCATGCAAATTCGAATTACTTCAAAAACTTCACAATGTTATCATTATAGCATGCACAATAATCAATTTCCAAAGGCAAATAATCAAACAGTAGTATGTATAGTATATTTCAAATCCTACATCATCATTATCCAAACACTTATTATTATGAGAGTCTATAAAATAAAATAAATGAAACTGAACTCTAAACATGTATTATTTACCTATTACTTGCATACAACGATGGAAACACGCTTTTCAAAACGAAAGTTCACATTCAACAACATTTTGTGTAAATTCTTATATCTAACTTTCATGATTGTAACTTGATTTGTTTCTTCAAAATCAGAATGTGCAATACAAAAAAACTCTTTGTTACATTTCTGGCAAGCATTTGAAGAATAATTTGAGTCAAAAGATATTTAAGCTTTTTCATTTATGTAACGTTTGAACTTTTCCATGTAATAGGGCATTTTACTTCTACAACAGCATCTTCCCTAACAACACAAGTACATCCTCTGTACATCCCAGGGACGTCCATAATTTGCTACTAGGACGTCCCTGGGATATCCTTTGTTGGGACATGGTACATACTAGGGACATCTACTTTCCACCGAGAAGGACATCTACGGGATGTCCTTTTGGTACGTACCAGGGATGTACCAAGTCCCAACAATGGACATCAAAGGGACACCCTAGGGATGTCCCAGGGATATATGGTACACCTCCTGGATGTCCTCAAATGTCCTTTTCTTTCATTCATTTAATTTGAGAAATTTCATGAAAAATATGGAATTCAGAAATTAATTATATCATATTGTATAAAAATATGATAAAAAAACGAAAACAACTATTCCTATATTTAAATTCAAATGACAAATAAACAAAAATAGACTAGGTGAATCAGTTGAAAATTGTACACATATTAGGGTGTTGCATTTAGTGCGGGCATTGCATTATCTTTTTCTCTGTGGATTCTCTCCTTGGTCCTCATGGAAATCTTCAACCTGTTTTTTATTGCCAATGGCTTCAGAAGATCCTGTAACAAAGATATCATTGCAGACGAAAAAAATTACTGATACAGATATCATGTTATAGCTCTTATGGGATTTACAATAATAGATAAAAATATTCAACAAGTATAGTTGCTGCACGTGTTATGTTGTGTTTCGAAGTTTCAGTTAACTTTGAATTTATGTTATCATTTGAATTTTCAACATTTTCATGGAAGTTCCCAACATAATAATTTTGAACTCGGTCTTCTCTTGATGCAGGGCTCAATTCTCCGAAGGAAGAACCATCAGACAAATTTTCAGAACTTGATCAACTTCATGAATATTTTATATGAATTTGTAGAAGGTAATCTTATAGGAATATCATCATTTACAGCCATCAATCGACTAGTAGAAGGCTCACTACAAGCCTCTCAAGATTCTTCATTTTGTCTTCCAAGTTTTCTTGTCCTTTTATAATATTTATTCAGTGTATTTTTTCTCTCAATCCTTGAGGATACCTTCCTCCTACGATCCATGATATTGATAGGTACCTACAATAGATTCATAAATATACTATAAACATAATATTCATAATCGAATAACCATATTATTGGAACAATCAAGTCTTTGATCCAAAAAATTACATTCAATATTCCGATAATTATTGTTTAACCAACCTCGCTTAAACTCAACTTATTATTTAAATTTCTCAAATTGTGGAATTGACTTTGAGCCTATAAAGTACTCTTTGAGCAATGGACTAATTTACAAATTAAATATATATTTCTCTGTACCACTAATGGTACACATTGTTACAATAGGTACCTGTTGAAAAATAGATCAATGTTACATATGGGCACGTTCTTCATCTTCAAAAGTAATATTTGTAGTGTTCTATTGAAAGAGTCTACAGATCATTGGATTTTCGAGGCTACTTGTTTTACGAGGATGAAGGTTTGCATTATAACAGTACTTGTGTATTTTCCGAACGCTATGTTCATATTATCAACTATGGAGAACTCTCACCAAAATGAAGGTGGTGAGAAACGCAGTGAATGTCTGCTCTTTTTCTCTAACCTCGACTTCTTCATTCATTATATTTAACTTCAGGTAATGAAAGGGTGAACATGACTACAATTGAAGAAATGTTATCCTTTTGCACTTATGGTTCATTTGAAATCACCTCTGCCATGTGCGCCGGCTCATCTAAAGGTCAAAAATACCTGAATTTCATGTATTATTTCCGCAGGTCTTATTTTTAAAATGATGCTTATATCGGAATTTCTTTCGTCAGCACTGGGCTAATCAAATTTATTATTCTCGTTTCCTTCGAATACTGTAAATAAATTCATTTTAAATTTCAGATATCGATTTTGAACTCCTGTTGAAGGAGGCCATGAACCTAGGTCTCCAACTAGCTGCAAGTGGACGTGGTAGAACCGATATCGTAAAACGTGACACATCGAATCAATCTACAGAAGATGGATTAGTCGAGCAACGAAAACCAAAATTCACCATTCAAAGACCGAAACCATTTTTAAATCCATCTCCGTTTCGGAATTCCCAGCTCAATAGGCGGACTTCTATAGTGGCACCGAAGAAAAAATTTCGTTACCAAAAGCAAGAAAATCTAGCACTCCTATGACCTTAAGAGATGCCCAAAAGAGGTAAATGATCCAATCTTTGTGAGCAATGTTTACTTCAGAATTTAAGAATCTCGCACATTGCTGTACTGCGGTATAATCGTCAGAATCGGAGATAACCAGTTTGTAGCCGAATATTGAACGTCTACACTTCATTTTCCCAAGTGGGTCGTGTTCTGAAACGACGGTTCAATGAGTGAAAGATAGATAGGGTGAAATGGGAGCTAATGAAAATGTCGTTGAATAATAAAATGCCCGGCATATATTATTTCATATATTTATGTAAGCATCCCGAATGACATTGACTAGGGTCTTTCAACCCAAAGCCAACAAATTGGTGTTTGGTGATTGTACTCCATGCATACATATGTTTCTCATTGAATTATCTGTGGTAGCGGCAAAATACATACCTTCGAAAAATAAATGATCGAGATCGACTACATTTTCATAATTATGAAAATATTTGTTCGAATCCAAAATAGCAATTTTGTATAAATGGGCTGCGCATTTGCCGTGATCAAATTTCAATCGGTAAATATACTTGCAGTATAAAATTTGCTTATCGAAAAACCAAGGTTTGGAATATTTTTAGGTAATGGCTGGTGGAAAGTGAATTGGTGATTATTTCATTCATGTGCGATTTGCTCCTTCCAATAAGTCCGTAGCTTCCCTTTCAAACTATATTAGAACGTTATAGGGTGAGTAGTATGGTAAAAGGTCCGCCTTTCGTTGTCAAGGATACCTGATGGTCTTTTTGTCCAAATGAAGGAAATTTGTGTTAAGGTTATTAAGTTGACAAAGTAGTTCCTTTATGTTGAGAATAGTGGCATTTTATATATGATTTTTTGTACGAACTATGTAGAGCTTCCAGAAAATATTTTCTGTTGGGATTATTGCACCAGGGACTGATTTTTCCAGCACCATGCCAATGCCTTTTCGATAGCCGCATTTTCTACGGTTTATATCAAACAAATGTTTGCTATACGATATGGGCATGTTCATTCTTCGAATCATCCATGTGAATTATTACCTTTAAATTTGATTTGTTCAAGATTATGAACAGGATCTTTCAAAAATCAGATGTGGAATCATCTGCGATGAAAGATGAACTTCTTACTACTACACTATCTTTCATCGTTCAAAATAACCTCTTGGGAGGTATTCATGTTGAAAAGGGAAACATTCCCAATTGAAAAATAACTTCATTATTGTCGTGAATTTTTCAATTTTCTGAAAAATCTTTTATTCAATTTTCATTTGAGAATGTTTCTTTTTCAACATTTTCAAATTTGATTTCAAAAAGTGACGGTAAATAAGTATAATGTAGGAATACATGTTCAAATCTGAGAGATATTGCATGATATTTATGTCTGTCAGAAATTCTGATTAGTGCAAACAGTGAATATTTATGTCAGAGATATATTCCAACCACCGGCTATTTGTGTTCAAACTTGTTTCGAATGGGTGACAAAAAAGACTAGCTTTAGCTGAAATCGAGGATTTGATAATATGTGCCACTGTAGCTTTTCTGAATTTGTTTTCTTGCCTTGTCGTAAATGAAACAATTTTACAAACACGCTTTTATAAATTTTGAAACTGCGCTGGATCCTCAACACTGAGCTCAGACGTTGATTGACTGTAGGCATCTACTTTTTTACATCTCAAAATTCACTCTGGAACTCAAAATTTTGTCTTTTGTTGCTTTCCACATTGTTTTTTTTTTGTAAAATTGTTTTTTACCGCTTTCTTAGTTGTTTGAACAACCCTCAGAAGTTAATGAAAACTTGTACGAGTTAAAATCACGGGGACCTTACCTTTTATAGTGGGATCCGAAACCACTCTTGGGATCTTGAAAAAATTTTTCACCAGCTGCGGGATTCGAACCCGAGCCGGATGGAAACAGTCGACAGAAGATCAACGCTGTTGCCACTGAGCCACAAGCCCCGTAACTGAGCCACAAGCCCACATGGCAAGATGAAATGAATTGTTTAGAGAATGTAAAAGATATAGACCCAAGTGTACACTGAACTCTATTCGTATGTGTAAACGGGTCTACCATTTGTTACAAAATTAAGCATTTCGCGTTTTGTCGTATACATATTTGTGATCTGAATTCCTAGTAATTTTCATCAGTATGTGAATAGTCGAAGCGATTTTCTGTCTGACATGACATATACTTCCGGAGGAAAGCGTCAGATGTAAGCGCACCTTGAGACGTGTGGTCTAACTAAAATAGCCTGCACACACTGGTGTTTTTTGTCACCGTGAGTGTTTTGTCACTGTCACCATGGCTAGGGACCCTTAAGGTGGGTATTCACTTGCAACAGAATACTCTGAACGAACCAAACACGCCGCGCGCGCTAAATCGATTGCAACAAATATTTTGCACGAAAATTCGGGCTGTTTGGAGAGTTTGCAGTATTCGCTGCGTTCCCACCCGTAATCAGTGTTGTTTGTGTGTTCGTCGACATGGATGCAGACGATGTGATAGTAGCGTAAAAAAAAAAGAAAAAAAAGGAAAATGTGGGCAAGACGCCTCTTTTTGCGACGAAAAAATATGGCCATACTCAGTGACCTGGATTATATGCATATCAAAAATTTCACGAGGATGGCTGCAGAAGATTTTGAGAATCTAATATGTCTAGTAGGTCCTACAATAGCCAAGGAAGACACTTCATTTCGAAAGGCAATTCCTGTTCAAGACCGTCTGGCACTTACACTGCGCTTTTTAGCCACAGGGGACTCGTATAGTAGTTTGCAATATTTATTTAAAATTTCAAAACAACGAATTGGCGTTATAATTATAGAAACCTGCAGTGCACTTATTCAAGGACTCAAGGATAAAATAAAGGTAAGTTCTTTTTTTTTATCTAGTTTATTTAAGTTCAAACATTTAACATCGACGGTATCAATTGAAAAAATATTTTCGAAATTCATTTATAATTGATCCAAGAGGTATGATGTCAGATAAAGACTGAAATTGAAATAGTCCTTTCATTTTGAGAGTGTTGTGAAGAATTTGGTACAATGGTTTGATTAGGGGAGGGTTGGTGTGAATAGGAAAGTTGCGAGTGTGAGGAAGGGCTTAATAAAGAAATTACATTAGGGGAGGGTTGTTGGGAGTACGAAAGTTGCGAGTGTGGGGATGGCTTGGTACAGGTATTACATTAGGGGAGGGTTGTTGTGAGTGTGGGGAAGAGCCTGGTACAGGAACTGAATTAGGGGAGGGTTGTTGTGAGTGGGAAAGTTGCGAGTGTGGGGAAGGGCTTGGTACATGAATTTGATGGGCGAAGACTGATATGAGTATTGGGGTAACCCTAAAGCAGGTGTATTGAATGTGTATTGATGTCTGTTCCTTATGTATGACTCAGAAAAATTGTAGGTAGGGCCCTTGATACCATAACATTCAAGCTTCTGTAGAAGTACTGTGTGGTTGACACAGACGAAGGCCTTGCTTAGGTCACATTGGGTAACAGATGGGTGTTCACCCTTCTCGAAGCTATCGACTATGTCATCCACCAGTCTTCTGACAGCTTGTATAGTGGAGTGGTTTTTCCGAAAACCGTATTGATGCTCATGCAATAGAATATTCGTTCCAAAATAACGCGTAAGTCCGTTCTCAATAAGAATTCCAATTTTTTTCCTATTATTGGAATATTAGCGATGGGTCTGTGGTCTTCTGGGCAATCTTATTTCTTTTTTGTATATTGGGATCAATTTCCTTTTTTTGAAGATACTCTCACAAAGCACATATTGAATAGATTGGAAAGAGGTTTTGGGATATTCTTTTTTTTTTATTTGATCATTTTGCTATTTAAGTCATGTACATCAAAACAATTTGAATTTTTGAGGATTGTAATGGCATCGTACCTATGAGTCGGTGACAGGAAAAAGAAAGAATGAACTCTCCCTACTCGGCAATTTTTCAAATAGAACAATAGAACTGTCAACATAGTTATTGAGGGTTTTGGTCAGTAGTTTTGCTGCTGTTGCGAAGTATCCAACGAATTCATTGGCGGAAATGTTACAAACCGAAGAGTTCGAACCCTTTGTTTTGTTGCGCTCGAAATTAGTCAATTTACAGGCATCTCTGTTTATGTTATCTGATTTTCTTATGGAATTATCGTAGGCTTCACTTTTTGTATCATTTGATGTGGACACGTATTCTCGTTTGTAGCAAGCATATAGGCCTGTATGTAAAGGATTATTAGGCACTTCAGTTATTCATTTGAGAGTTGATAGGTTGCCGCGCATATTTCTAAGGTGGTTATTAAATAAAATGACTGGCGAGGACGTGGGTGGTACAGACAGGGAAAAGTATAGTTCCATATAATATTTTATCTTAGTTTTCGAAGATGCTCCAATTTTGTTGAGAGTGTGCTAGAGTAGTTGAATTTTTTTCCGCTGAATCATTTTCTTTAGTTCTTGATTATTACATATATTCATCATTAAGTATTGGCCACGATGATCCGATAGGTAAAGTTGAAAAATCAATCTGATCCCCGTCGAGGTTTGTCAGAACATTGTCAATGCAGGTCCCCGTCCCTGGTATAGTCATCAATGGTGACTTCCAGTCCAAATAAGGTTATGATCTGACAGGATGGGCGAATTTTTTTTGAAATCAACATTGGAGTCTCCCATTATAATCACATGTCTATATAGAATGGCAAGGTAACCTAATAGTTCTTCATGCTTAGAGAGAAATATGTCAATGTAACCATTAACTGGCGATCAGTACAATGACGTAATGGCACAGTAGGCACTAGTTAGTTCAATTCCGGTAAATTCATCATGTAATTCAGCGCAGAAGTCGTCAAGATTGATGCGTTTGAAGATAATGCCAGGCTCTAGAATGATAGCCACACCACCATGTGTTTCATACTTTCTACAAAATGAGGAAGCTAATGTATGATTTTTGAATGAGACTGATTTAAACTTTTATTCGCTCAACCAGTGTTCACTGAGGCACAGTATTGAGGAATCTGTGTCTTCGGGGAAGTTCTCTGAACTTAAAATTTTGTTTGATAAAGATTATATGTTCAAATGCAAAATACCTACCTTTCGAGGGTTTGTTTTAAGTTCCGGGGAGCCTTCTGCTATTCGTTTTTCCTTTGCGCTGTATTCCTTTGAGAAAAAACGAAAGCGGCTAACGTAAGCTCCAGCCGGCCAAATGTTGGGGTCCATTGCCCTGGTGAAGTTATCTTCCAAGATTGTGACCTTGAACGGCAAATAAAGTTCTGGATATTTGGCTGTTATTTGTTGGCTAGGCACTTCTGGAAAGTGTTTTTGTATTAAACTTTTCAAGCCGTCCTCGGATGAATCCTTGTTTATTCTGCATATATGTAGAACAGTCTTTCTTGGTACCCCTTTTATGTCTATCCATAAAAAGACTACCCACCCACTACTTGTCTCCTGAAATTCCGTTGACGAACTGTTTTCCATCAATTTTTTGTTTTGGTGTTTGTTTTTCCATCAGTCGGCAGGTTGATAATTTCCTGCATTTCTGCTGCATTCTGTATTTATTTATATATTCCACGAATCATACACAAGTTTGAATACTAGACTGCAACTATATTTTCTAGGTCCACAACCTCAAGTAAGTACTAATTGAATCAGAAAACCCCGTAGAAACTGTTGAAAATGGTTTAGAATAATTGTTGTTTTTGACCTTCCAAAAGGTCCCATGGTGATAAGATTACCAACGCATCTACAAACACACATGAAGACATCCCTAATTCTTGTGATTTCAGGCTCTATAGATGGTATGCAATCGATTCCTATCGAAATTTCTAATTCTAATATTGTAACGATCACAATACTTCCCTTGAGTAAATTTCCTGTTTTCAATAGTCTACAACTGCTAGGATGGCATATTATTAGTTGAATACTTTTCCCAAGATGATCTCATGTAGTTCGCATTTTAATGCATCCACAACTTTCAGGCCCTTTCATTTTGCACCAGCGACCCGCTTATGATAATTTCTGGATCACAAGGAATAAATACCAATCTGAATCTATCTTTCTTTGCGGATACAGGATCTCATTATTGTTTGAGAACACGAGTAATTCATACAAATTTACTCATTTTCTTTCCTTGCATTGATTGGAATATTCATTTTTCTGTAGTATCATTTTGGGAGTATCTGCTACTTTCAAAAATGAAAACAAATGTCGAGTACATCATTAATATTCAACATGTTTCACACACAATTTAATCGATAGCAAATTGAGTGCGGTTATCTAGTGTTTGATTTACTAATTAGGTTTGTAACATGATTCAATTGAATCTGCTTGAATATTTTCAGGGCAAGTCGAATGCAAATTTATCAAATTGCATATTCGGATTCATTTACACGCAGATGGGATGGAATAATTGAATGACTAATAGGTTCCAGGCGATCAGGAATTATTCTCGCATTCAAATATTTCACTGATCTATTGGTTCAGATTTCATGGTTACATTTTTTGTAATGCTAAATTGAAAACAATATTATAATTATAGATAGACTTTATTTGGCTAGTTTACACATCGGTTTATAGCACGTCAGTTTGTACAGAAATATTATCTATGGAAGATAATATGTAAAATATATAAGATGTAAAAACATTCATTTTATCGACATATACATGTGTTTAAAAATAACATTTAAAAATATTTTGTTGTAAAAAACAAATAAATATATAAATGGTAAAAGTCATGTAAAAATTTTTCATGCATTCAGAAATTCTTCTACACTATAAAAACATTTATTTATGAGGTAACTTTTCACGCTAATCTTAAAACAATTTTCATTCAAGGCGCGAACTTCTAAGCTCAACTTGTTATATAGTTTCAAATTCAGAGAATTAGATTTCGACTTAGTGAGCCTGAAGCGTTGAAGAGCTATTTGGTTTGCCGATCTGGTTTCGTATTTGTGAATATCAGACGAAAGAGTATAACTCCCTTTGTTTGAGTGTATTTCACAGAGGGTTTGATAAATATAAATGCATGGCAGTGTCATTATTTTCATGTCAATGAACAGGGGACGACAGTGATCACGGAATCCAACACCAGCTAGAAGGCGAATAGCCTTCTTCTGGGATCTGAAGATAATTACCGCATTGCTGGAATTTCCCCATAAAATGGTTCCATAACTAATTCGAGAATGAAATAGACCAAAATATATTTGCCTCAATAATTCAGAACCTACAACATATCTCAATCTTCTTATGAGGAATAATGCACTAGAAAGCTCGCTGTTCAGTTTTTCAGTATGATAGTACCAGCTGAGAGTGTCATCGATTGTTATTCCAAGAAGCTTGCAGTGTGCTCCTGAGGTGTATTTATTGTTACTGGAAATAACCAGCTGTTGCGTTTTATCACCATTGAGTTGTAGGAAATTAGCAGAGAACCAATTTCTAGCAAAGTCAATCGAATTGTCAGCTAGAATTTTGAGGCTATGAAAATCTGGAGAAGTATTGATAAGTGATGTATCGTCAGCAAAAAGAATGGTGGTAGTGTCCTGTAGCATGTGCTGACAGATGTCGTTTATATAAATAATAAAGAGTAAGGGTCCAAGGACAGAGCCCTGAGGAACTCCATGTTTCATTATCCTGAGTTCAGATGTTGTATTTTGAATTTTAACCAGTTGTTGTCTGTTTGTTAAGTACGATGACATCAGTTTGAGTGGTGTTCCTCTAACCCCGTAATATGATAACTTTTCTAAAAGTAGGTCGTGAGAGACACAGTCGAAAGCCTTGGACAAATCACACATGGAGAGAATGGAATGTTGCCTGTTCTCAAGGCCTTCAACAATATCTTCCACGACCTTCAGCAGTGCCCTTATTGTGGATTTGTTTTGGCGGAAACCAAATTGAGTGTTGGCAAGGAAGTTGTTAGATTCAAAATAGTATGTTAATCTGTTTTTCAGTAAGATTTCTATAATTTTAGAGAACGTATTGATTATAGAAATTGGACGAAAGTTGTCCAGAGTTTCACTGTTATTTTTTTTGAGTAAAGGCATAACTCTTGAGATTTTAAATACATCAGGAAAAATGCCTTCTAAAAAACACGTATTTATGAGAGCAACCAATGGTTCGAGAAGAATGTCCAATGTTTCTTTAATAAGTAGGGCATTTATTTCAAAAGCGTCTTCTGAGCTGGTTTTTTTAAGTTTACTTATGGCTGATACAACTTCTTCTGCAGTAGTTGGGGCTAAGAAAAAACTTGATTTTGGCGATGGTAATTTTTTCATGAGATCAGAAATAGTAAAGGAGGAACTTGGTAATGTTTTGATAATATTTTCAGCAACAGTACTAAAAAATATGTTGAAGTCGTCAGGACTGAAATATGAATTGTCATTAATTTTAGGTTTTTTGTTGTATTCGAAATTAACGATTCGCCAGCTATCCCTTGATATGTTATTTGAGGCAAGTAAGAAATTTTCGTAGGCAATTTTTTTTGAGGATAAGATAGAGTTTCTGTAATCGGCCTTTAATCTTCCGTATGTCGACCAGTTGTCGGCATCATTTGTGTTTTTTGCGATTATTTTCACAGACGACAGAATTTTTCTCTTGTTCTTCAATTCATCATTGAACCAGTTGACAGGAGGTCTGTTTGAGTTATACTTCTTCAAAGGAAAACATTTCTTTACTGATTCACTGTATGTTTCTAAGAGCCAGTTTGCTGATTTATTGACATCACCCAGGGATTTGTAAAACACGTGCCAGTCAGCTTGGGCTACAGAATTTTTGAATTTTTCTAATGCATTGCTCGAGAAATGTCTTCTGACAACTGTATCAGTATTTACTACATTAAGGGGTGTGATAATGAACTGTGACATGTGGTCCGATAAACACGGATCATACACTCCCACTGTGCGGCGTTCAGGTAAGATGTCTGTAATTATATTATCAATGCAAGAGGCAGACTTGTTAGTGACTCTAGTAGATTCATGGATAGTAATTTCAAGGGCATGGGATTTTAGTATCGACATAAATTGTGACAAATCGGGTGAATTTGTTTTGAAATTGATGTTAAAATCGCCGGTCAAGATAGTGCTGTATTTTTTGTTTGGTATTGTACATAGTAGATCCTCTAGATGATTTAGGTATACCTGAAAATCGCCTACACAAGATCTGTAAGTCGCGATAATCACCACTTTCAGACTAGATATCTCTAGAGCACAAAATTCAGAATGAAATTCTTGGTTGAAAATTGTAGTTGTTATAGTGCGGCACCTAATATTTGTTTTCAAGAAAATGCAGACACCCCCATGCTGGTTTTTACTTCGACAGTAATAGCTAGCCAAATAGTATCCCTGTATATTGATACTTTTCAAGTTGAGCTCAGTTTGCCAGTGTTCTGAGAAACATAGAATACTTATATTCTTATCTTTCAAAATAAATTGATTTCATCGATTTTATTGGCGATACATTGAATATTTATGTGAAAAATTATAAGTGAGTTTTTCTTCAAAAAAAATTTCAGAAGAACTGTTCACAAATGAGTTCTTCATCAGAGTGCCATTGTTTTTCCGCAAGTCGGTGAAAAACCTATCGATGTGCGTTCCCTTAGGCCATATCGAAGGCGACATTGCTGCTTTCAGATTGCGGTCATGGATGGTTACCTTAAATGGTGAGTAGTATTGAGGGCTATTTTGATTTCATCTTTTCGCAGATAGCCTCTGGGCAATGTTGTTTTAGGTAAAGAGTTTGTTCTTCAGGTCTTGTATCGGGGTGCATTTTGTATACGTGAAGGAATGCTAATTTATCCATCGATTTCAAATTATTTTTGAGAAATCGTTCATACACCTACTACCGTGGATTTATATGTCTTTTTTATAATTGACGGTAGTGAAACCATCGTCATCTTGAGTGTTGTAGTTTGCTTTCTTTTATCCGTGGTATTGTTAACAGATTCTAATGCATACGCAACGTCCTGCTTAGTTATCTTCTTGGAGTTTGGATTGTTTTGGTTTTGTGTTATGTTCATTTTGGAACTTACAGCGCCACCAACCGGTGGTGTTGAAGACGAGGTGGTAGCGGATGGTCCAGATTTTGGTGGGTTAACATCCATTTTAGCAATTTTTACTGTTTGTTTCGCACTCTGTCGTAGAGATGGCTCTTTTGGTTTGACTGAGGATTTCATATTAATCGGTTTAATCAGAGTATCGTCACAGATCATCGATAGGTTAGTATTGTTATGTGTTACCTGGGCAGGAGATGGCTCTGGTAGTCCAGATTTTGGTGAGTTATCTTCCTTTTTAGTATTTAAGACTGTTTGTTTCAAACTCTGTCGTAGGGATGGCTGTTTCGGTTTGGCTGAAGATTTCATTTCAACATTTTCAATCAGAGTATCGTCACCAATCGTCAAGAGATTGACTTTGTTATTTGATACCTGGGCCAAAGACGGCTCTGGTATAGGTTTGTTTACTATATGCAATAAAGAAATATGTTCCTTAAAGAGGTTTATTTTGTCCTCAAGTGAAGCAATGAGTATGTCTTTTTGCTTGAGAAGTTCCTTCAAATAAGATATTTCCAACTTACTTGGATCTTCTGTCAAGTCAGTGGCGGATAGGTGAAAGACATTTAGACGGCCAAAATATTATAATGCATGTGTTATATCCGTTTTCAGCGAAAGTAATGGCATTCTCATGTTTTTCATTGGAGAAAAATTTATTTATCTTCATTTTTTGAATTATTGAAGTGGAACTTCTTTACGCACGCTTGACTTGGGAAGTAGCTGGAGAATGCGTAACGAGAGCGTTACGAAAAGTGTGATCGGGCGAGGCGAACGGCCTCGACGCACGCTTGACTTGGGGAATAAGCTGGTGAATGCGTGACGAGAGCGTTACGAATTTACGAAAAGTGTGATCGGGCAAGGCGAACGGTGAGTACAAAGAGTGTGTATCTCATACTAGTTGCTGGCGGCGTAGCGTCATATGCAGCGTTACTTTTTCCTTGTCTATTTTCTCCCTCTACTAATACGCGGCATTCTACTTCGACATTGGGCGCGCTTGATTCTCTGTCCTTTTCTTGTCTCTCTCTCTCTTTCTCCTTGTTACTCTTCCGTATTTCGGCCTCGCGTTTCTACAATCTACTTCAGCAAATTTTCGAAAAAGGATAACATAAAATTCAACTAATACGTAAATAATAAAATATTTATTAATTGTAGAGGTTCACCATTACAAATAATTGGTGACATCGTGATTGAACATGACAATAATCAAATGGAAGTTGATGATGAAAATCCCACTATAGATCATGTACAAAAACCGAGACAAATTATTGGAGTTAGGTAAATCAATTTTTATTTCATTTTTATAATCATTCATGACTCTGATGATAATTTACTGAATTTACCAAACTAAAATGATGAAATTATAGGTTATTAGAAAATTAATATATGTATATGTATATACATGTATATATTATACATATATACATATATAAACATATATATATATATATAATATATAATATATATATATATATATATATATAGATGGAGCTAAAGAACTTTTACTTCAGTCGTGTGGTCTGAAGCATACTCGTTTTTTTTATATTATTTCGCTTTGATTCCACACGTCAACCATGTACTTATTTGAAATAAAATGTAGTATGTTCGAGCGGCAATCACGTTTTCAACAATCAACAGCGAATTATAAGGTTTAACAGAATATCGAAGTTGAAATGGTAGTAAAAAATATTGATTTTACTGTTTTGTAGCAATTTGCAGCTTTTCGTTAGTATTAATTGATCCACATTTCAAAACAATTTTCAATTAACGTTACTCTGTCAAATCGCTTATGCAATTTGATAACAAGATAGCATGGCACGGGTTTTTGGCTTTCGTTTCGTTTTGGAGTATTTGAGAATCCTAACCTCAATTATAAGCATTTGGAATTTGATCAAAATGAAGGTTAACAAACATGAATTAACAAAAATGTTACTCACTTGAATTGCATTGACAGGGATTCGAATCCGGGCCGCCCGCATGGCAGGCAAGCATTGTACCACTGAACAGTCGACGCTTATAATTATTATGTAGCGGCTAAAAAAGCCGTGCATAGTTCTCCCTTCTTTCTCTCTCTGACCAAGTATCTCACTGTCCTTTTTGCTCCAGAAGCGTTTCGTTTGAAACCTTTCGAAACCTTCCTCAAAACATTGAAATCCCGGAGAAACCATCTTTTAATTTTCCGATTCCCTGCATATTTCAATGACAGGATATTGTTTTTTGTGGAACATAATGGCAAAGTTTCAAGACGATACGACGAACCAAAGGGTTCAGGAGATATTTCAATTTATGATTGATGCAAAGTACATACAGACAACATACGGGCGGACGGACAAAACTTTGGGAAACTGGACATGTAAAAACTATTCAAAAACCAGGTTGAAATGTTTAATTGGATGAGGAAAAAATGTTGATGCACTGTTAGCGATTGAGGAAAATCGGCGTATGACAAGTAGACAACATGCCGCCGACAATGATGTAAGAGAATCATCGATAATGACAGCTTTACATGAAAAAAAATACCATCCTTATAAGTTCAGTTGGTTCAGGAATCGAATGGGGATGATCCTGATAGGAGGCAACAATCTGTGAACTGATGATGGACAGAATGAAAGCAGATTTGCAATTCACAAACAAAATTGTTTTTTCTGATGAAGCTACTTTTCATTTAAATAAACGGTTAATAGACAGAACTGTAGATATTGGAGCAGAGAAAATCCTCATTGGATGTGTGAGCTCACACACAATATCCTAAGAAAGTTACCGTTTGGGCTGGTATCATTGATTACCAACAAGTAAGGAACAAATCAATCTATATGAACAAGTGGATGCTAGCAGCAAAGGTAAGACAGAATAGTAAAGAAACTTATACTGTTTGTACACTTTACCATTCTCCAAATTCTTCTCACTCAGAGTTTTTATCATTTTTGAAGGGAAATATTGAGATTTTGATGGAAGAAAAATCTATATTGATTATAACAGGTGATTTCAACATAGATCTAAAAGTAGACTCACGTATAGTAGAAACATTAAACAGCTATTGAATCCATTTGATGTATCAAATTGTTGAAGGAAGTACAAGAATTACTAAAGACTGTCTACACTGATTGATTATGTGTTAACAAGTGATAAAAATATTAAACACCAAATATCTGATTATCTAAAGTTTCCGACCATCTAATTACTTATCTCGCTGATAACAAATGAGTGATTTTGAATTTAAATACAGCAACTGCCAAAAGAAACTTAAATAATTTCAATAAGCAAAATGGCAAGAAAAATTGATTTCATATATAGATTGAATAATAAGGTATCATCTTTTTACTAAGTTAACTATATATAAAACCATAATATCTCCTCATCTTGATTTCTGTGGAACATTCATATACCTGATGAATAATGAAAAATTGAAACATTACAAAAAGTACAAAATCGTGCTATGAGAGCCATTCTATTATGTAGAAAACGAACATCAATAGCTTACATGTTGGAATCCTTGAATTTATTGAATGTTCGACAGAGAGCTGCTTATAATATGCTCAAGTTTGTGTATAAACTCAAGTCAGGATGCTCACCAACCTATCTAACTGAAGAAATAACTTATCTCCAAGAAATACATAATCACAATACCAGATCACATCCTTCCAATGATTTCTATATTGATATTGCTAATGCTGCTACAAACACAGTGTTCATCAAAGGCTTACAGCTTTACAACTCATTACCAAGAGAATTGAAAGAATACTCGTCATTTAGAGAATTCAAAAGCCAGTGTGTAAAATATATAAAAGGTTTATAACCCATCATTGTAATATCTCTTCTTATATTATTTCGATTCTATACTGCTAATTTAACTTGTTCGTGCATTGTATTTCATATGTGTTCTGTACTTTATTTATGCTATTTTACTTATACTAAACTATTCCATTTATACTATTATAATTGAGAGCTGATGCTAATAAAGATTTTTTTATGAATTTTTCACACCTACAACAGAGAATGAAAGAAGGGGTAATATTTTCATACTGTCAATTGTCAAATTGTCTATAGAAATCGACCTGTTTCAGGTTTTTTAAACAAATACATAATAACGCTAAAAATAAATTTGTTCCCTGCCTATGGACCGCACTGTAGATTGAATCACATGATTTTCTTCCGATGTATTTAGGTATTCTAGGTGAATAACGTATAATTAGGTTTTCCTAGTTTTGAGTTACGTCGAAATGTGCTAGCTCTACCTCTGTACGTCATTCTATGTATGCTACAGATGTCCCACATAGAATTAATAATGATATGAAAATTGTATATTGAATTATTGTTAAACTTATGTTACCGTTTTCTCTCCTTGGTTGAATGAAAGAACAGTTTTCTCCTTCTCTGGAAAGGGGTGACTGAATTCCGCTTTTTCATAATCTGAATAAAGACATATTACTATTGTTAGAGTCAGTGGCTCACTGGCAGAAGCGTCCGTCTTCTAACCCGCTGTAACCCACCCAACGCGGTTTAGAGCAGAACACAAGAGTGCTTTCAAAACAAACTTCCATAGATCTCGTAATGTTAACTAGACAAGATTTCATTGAAACTTCTGAAGGTTGGTAGAATAACTCAGATAGTGGTTAGAACTTTGAATTGACCGATCAAATTGATTTCGTACAGCCCTAAAAATGTTTTATAAATGTTTTATTTCAAAATAACCCCTTTCTCTCTAGGCCCGTGCCGGTGTAGTTCATAGTTGTCACACAGCTGATTTTTTTGTTATGAAATTAGATATCAATTACTAAATTTACTCCAGTCATATGCGCCATGACGATATCAAGTTTAAGTCACGCATTCTCATATATTGACTTGTATCGATCGGATACTCGTGACGTATTACGTTCCACTGTAAACTATTTTATTACGTAACTGTTCAATATGTATGTCTGATTTCTGTAATACAATTCTAAGAAGAGTTATCAGTAAGGCAACGATATTATATTTCCAATTCAGCGCGAGTTAATTCTAATTATTTGATATTAGATATTCGTAATCCAGTAGGTACCAAACGTAACCCAATCTTACTTGACTAACGAACTATTCAGATCGCAAGCAATCTGATTATTATTCCCTTTCCACAATATTCAGACATTCAGATAAAGAGTTTCCCATTCCATTACGTTAATCAAATATATCGATCTATATGGAAAAAGGTATTCGTTTGTTTCTTCCAGGAATATGTACCAGTTTTTTCTTTATTTTTTTGATCTCAGAACTTGCGGACTTGGAGATGAAAACTACTATCACTTATAATTGCACGAGAGGTTTGTATTTTATTGGGTAAATTTGGGTTGTTTGATGAGAAACTGTTGCCTAGCAATTAGACGAGAAAAACTGTCAACTATTAAAAACGCGACACCGATGATGGAGCGTTTTAAGGTTGACTGTTTTTCGAGTCAAACTGCTAAAGGAAACAGTTTAGAATTCGAACAACACAAATTCACCCGATATCAATACAAACATCGATTGTAATTTGGCAGGATAATTTAATGAATATGGAATTTCGAAACATATCAATGCAAACTTTATTTATTTTGGCAACTAACACCGGGATAATTGATAAAAAAATGAATAAGTGAAAAAACCACTAGTGCGTTTGTCGCTGTAAAAGTTGCAGCTAACTTTTACCGCTGTCTAACTGACAATTGCACTGTGGCATATGCGATATTTCATACATGAGTTGAATTGTCATCAGAAAATTTCACTGGCATGATTTTTATCTTGAGAAATTGTCGTTCTGAAGCAGTGATTGCATTATCCACCAAACATTGAATACAGAAGCTAAACAACTGAATACTGCCAGTCGCAATTAACGACTTTTCGATGAATTTTGAGGCAAATATTAATTTTTCCAGACACCATGGACACTTTGTTATTTTTTCTCAGTCCTGGAGGGAATTTTACCCATTCTGACCAAATATTCGAGGAGATAAAAGGGTTAGGAATCAAAATGATTCATTTCTTCACTTCTGAACATAGTGTTAGTTCACGTACTTTATTCATATGGAATTATTTTTACCCGATTAGGTGGATATATTTCAAACTATTAGAAATGAGTCATCATTTTGGTCTGCCTCCATGAATTCTAAAATAATTGGAATTATGTTATTCCATTCAGTTGGATTTTGTGAACTGTTGCGTGTTTCAATCACAGAACTCTATGAGTTCTGTGGTTTCAATAAGTGGTATCTCTGGATAAAGAATCAAAATGGCATTGTGGATGGATGATAAGTTCTTATTGAAATACGAGTAAGAAAACATGTTTGATATATTTTTGAGATTATTGTATGAAAAATAAACACAAATGAAAGCAAGAAAATTCAAATAAACATAAATTGAACCTTTTTTCATGGGGTTCGATAATTAGATTTTCTCTCAAGAAATTGTTAGAATAATCAATAATTGAGCGGGTATTCATTGATGGGATCTCAATAATGATAAAATTAGGGTCAACTTCATCCACATCCACTTTTAAATGCGACATCCTAGGATATGAAAGCAGAAGTTTCAGAAAAATAGACAATCAGCAATCAATCACAGCAGTACGGTTCCGAACATATTCAATTCTCAGAAGGCATCAATACTACCAAAACACGGTTATAACTTGATTATCTATATTTTATCATTCAACGTGATCTTTTTTGAATAATGTCGAAAAACATTGCAAGAATTCAGAAATTTTATTCATATTCCAAAGATTTTTAAAACGAGAACGAATACAGTTCCCGAAATCTTAAGAGTGTATAGGAAAGTATCTTTGAATTCAATAACTTTTTCTGAAAGGCAAAACTTAGAATACGACAAGTGAGTGAATAAATATTTTTCCATTCATGAAAAATAATTGGGAGTACGCAGGGGCAAAGTGATTTCTTGCTCTCTTACACTTGTATAGAATCTCTGATCGATGCAATTTTGTTTCCAGACTGTGGAAGGTTATAATCCGCAAAATTGTCAAGGATGAGTATTCCTCCACAAAAAATGAGCTTCAAACAGTACTTGGATGAAGTTTGAGGTCTCAAATTATCTATGAACGAGTAAGATCTTTGAAATGAGTATATTAATGAGAGACATGAGGAGTTTATGTAATTGATAACCTCAAGTTTAACTGAAAGAGATGAATAGACATATACGAGTATGAGGCAGCGCAGATTCAATACATTATGAACGTAATAAAAACAACGATATCAGAGTAAATTGATTGTAGAAATGTGCAGGAATTCATTGCTATAACAAGTAGGAGCATTGTTGTAATTATAGATGACAATCAATATAGTTCACTGAAATCATTAATGACGATATGAGATGACATACGAATATGTGTTGTAACTGTAATAATAATTTCTAATGACAATTACCATGTTTCAGTGACTTATTATTATCTTTTTAATATTATAAATTGAAAAATCATTGTACTTTCCATCGGAAGTAGTGGAAGATTGAAATTGTGTCACGAATTGAAAACCCATCAATCAACATACGACTTAAGGGAATAAACCTAGCCGCTCTGGGTTGGCTTCTGGTGGAGTTTTCCTGGATAAATTGTTCAGATCGTATAGTTTCTTGGGCATCGCTAAAACAACTTAGATGATCACCGATAGTGGATAAGACAATAGCTTCATGATATCAGGCACGAACTGGATGGACATTAATCATATTTTCATTCCCACATTTAGAATATGAATTTTTTGGGTTCTGATAAATAGTGTTTTCTGTAGCTAGTATTGAAAAAGAATAATATAATGGTTGAGAAGACTATTATGGTCCAAGTGCGATCGCTCGTCAGATTTGAACATTGCGCTTGGTCTATAATAGTCTCAGCCTTGGTGTATACTATACTAATCTCTTAAAATTACTCTAGTAGTGATCTTTCATACAGTCAATAATATGTTACCATATTTCTCCAGCGAACTGGGATAAAAGTACCTTCCATTGGAAGTTACATAGGAAATGCTCCAACATTTACAACAAGTGATTATCGGGGGTAATACCACAAGAGCTCAGATTTAGCCGGATATTTTTTGCGATTGTTTTCGAATATTTAGTTTCATTGGCAATTTAACGAGAGCTGTTCTGACAAAATCACGAGAGCGTAGCTCGAGTGAATTTGTCAGAACACATTGAGTTAAATTACATATATGAAAGTAAGTATGAGAAAACCATCGTAAAAAATATCCTGCTGGATCTGAGCTCGCGTGGTATTTGGTAAGACAATTCCATGAATAGAAAACTCAATTCAAGTAAACTTTATTTAACAAACTAAAAGAACAAAAAGTAGAAGAATAATGTTTAGAAAGAACAATTGTTAAAAATACAATTATTATATACAATTGGTCCAGTAGACATTTGCTCCTTTACTGGCAGATTTTGTTGTTGACATTGACATGGATGTTGTTGACACTGTGGCTAATTCATTATCCGAAGCTTTATCTCGGATATTTGTTACAAGATGCGAAAGATGCTCATTATCAAGTTGTAAATAAAGGCTTTACAGACTTGAAAGAGGAATGTCCAGTTATTAACCGACGAAACCAAAAAGGAGGAGGTTCTCTATTCGACGCGTATATATATTTTTTTTATGTATGACCACGCATAACTTTTTACTGAGTCGTCCGATTCTGATAATTCTTTTTTCAATGGATAGGGTGTACTCCGAAATTAGTCCCATTTGAATTTGAAAGATGAGATCCCTCCCTAAGGGTAGCAAAATGAAGGATATTGATTACTCACCCTCTGAATTCTGGTCCGTTAACCGATTCTATCAGGCATAACTTTGTACTGGGTTCTTTGATTTGGATGATTCTTCGTTTAATAGATAGGGTATTCTTCATTGTTGATTGTATCGGATTTCGAATGGAATTATCCACTTTTACGGGTAGAAGAATGGGGATAATTGGTGTTTCACTTGTGAACATTGGCACACATAGGTAGTTGACAATGAGATATCGGTATTGTCATTATTTGTGTTCTCCTACATCCGTCACAATCATTATATTCTATGAGAGGATGGAATGATATACGAAGTAATGAAATAAACCAACCAGAACAACAAAAATAATTTATATTACAACAAATGGTAAAAGTAGATAATCATATTATTCAACTGATAATAGTTGAAGTAAGGTGGGTAAGTAATTATATTGGAAGTAATAAAAAAATAGGTGAGTAGTAATTAGTAGATTTCAGCCACAAAAAAATTTTTTTTTTTTAACCTAGTCCCAATCCAAGTCGGCTATCACATTAGAAAACTTCCAAGTTTCTGTATATTCAAAAATATTAAACCGACGAAATACGAAACTGAAAAGTAAAAAATAAAATGAACCTTCTTAGTCTCAATAATTAAGCTCCTAAACTAACAAACATTCAACGAAGATAATTAAATAACTTCAGAATGTCACCGCGCAACTCGATGCCATCATTTTACGCCTTACCTAATTCATTTGCTTGTTTGTTTGGCGCCGACTCAAAATTAGTTACTTACATCAGTTTAGGAGCCTAATTATTGAGACTAAGAAGGTTTATTTTATTTTTTACTTTTCAGTTCCGTATTTCGTCGGTTTAATTTTTTGTTAAAAACTTTTCATTCTGATCAATTCTTGTTCATTAATACCTGCTTTAGCTAAAGTTGACACGGCGCTTGAGCGATGGAATGATTAGAAATTCTTTTATTCATTGTATCCAGTCCAATTTTTTCAGCTGAAATTTTCGTTCACTTGAGAATTTCGTTGACTCCTATAGAAACATTTTTGTACCAACCTTTTGATGAATTATTTTTCCAAAATGGATTGAGAGTTATAAATAATATATCAGATGTAATATGGTTCGGTCTATGTGATAATATTTTATAAAACAATGTTACTGGGCATATGCTAGGGTTTTCTATGTTTTTTATTAGCCATTTACTATCGCAGAACATGTTTGAGCCACCTTGACATGTTTTGGAAAAAACTGTATTATATTCAATGCGACCAGTTGAATCACCATTATTTGATTTTTCTTCTATCAAATAGTGTACTTCACAAATTGAAGCTTCACCTCCTCGCCAATCTGATTGATATGCAGCGATATGAAAAATTCTTTTTAAAACACTTATGGGACCATTTTCATCCCATTTTAATGCCATTTTAACAATTTCACTTTCAGTTTATGCTATTGAATTATTTTTACGTTTTTCTGAATCACCTTGTAAGTTCTTCCGCTTAGAATTACGTGCATCACGGGATTTCTCAAATGCCAAATCAGTGAAAGGGTTGAAAGTAACATTACATTTTTCGAAATACAAGCTTCGCAACATTTTCGCTGTTGTGTTCCACATTGTTTTCACCACGTATTCTTTATAATCTTCCCCATTCTGTTTCATCATATTGAAGCCCCATTCCATCAATATTCCTGCCACATTTTCCACTGACTGTTCGGTTTCCAAATTGAAGTTCGTTGTTTACAAAATTCGCTAAATTGATTCCAAATGGAGGAATGACTTTGTTTTGTATTTTCTTGAGTTGATCTTTCCCTTATTATTTCTCCTCGCAAATATTTCCAAATCTCGACATATTTACTGGAATATTATTTGCTGCTTAATTCTGTTTTTGGCATTTACAATTCTCAAACTGATGAGACGCGCAACGCTTGATAAACGAACAATAAATGCTAGCGTTGCTACGGTAACGTAATTTATCCGATTTTTTTATTCACTTGCATTTCTGTTCCTTCCCGAGTAAACCACAATTTTTGTACTCACAAATGGGAATTATTATACGTGAGTGGAATTGTCGGGAATATCGATACGTTCAACTAGAAAATATTCGTGCTATTGTTGTTCTATTACAAGCTTCAATTTAACTTGCAATGTTCGTATGTAAGTGAGTTGTCCGTTTCACGTTTTGCAGGTGAATTTTCACCCTTTTCTAGTTGTCCGATTAACGTGAAATTTGGCAGCAGTTCATAATTCCGGTGACAATGCATTGAACTATTTTCCTCATTATTTTTGAGCCAATCAAATGTCCGAAATTTTAGACAGATAAATCAGATCAGGTTTATTGGAGAATTAATCATCCTGATACGACCCCTGTCGGAGATGAACTGAACTGTCACGTGCAGGCTCGTTTATATTGCCGCCATATAACTGTTGTGTTATTTTCACGATTTGCTGTGTAAATACTAGCTAACAACAAATTGGAATTTTTTTATACCGAAGACAATGTCGAAAGTTCGTTCGCCGAGCCATATATACTGTTGTGCGTTTGGTTGTAATAGCAGGAGTAGCGTGAATTTGTAACCTCTCTTTTCACAAGTTTCCTGAAAAGAAGGAGTAGCAATATATGGAGTCACTAAACTTGGACTCCGGGCAAAAATTTACAATATAAGGCTTGGATAAATAATTTAAACTAAAAAAAAACAGGCTCGAGAGCGGCAGTGGTATGTTTACTTCATTTCGCAAGGGATGATTTCATCTTACCAG
>JAFIRS010007298.1:0-26508 GCA_018342105.1 Gonioctena quinquepunctata | reverse complement strand
AGCCTCCTACAAGGAATTCCTCACCTCACCAGTGCAGTGCGCAATAATCTTTACTGGGACAAGTCAATCTTGGTGGACCTCTCTCACAATGGTTAAATTTAAATGCTGTAAATCAAAACCTGTACCTTCTTATTTCATCTGTACCCAATGCCTCAGTATCTTCCATCAAGCTTGCGTACTTAGAAGTAAAAATAAATTCAAATTTGTAGAAGATCACAAAGTGATCTGCTGTAAGAGCACTACTGAGGTTCTAGAGCAAAGCCTTACAGAAAAAAGTATCCTAGAAAAGACCATTGAAGAACTCAAAGAAGACACAGTAGTAAAAGACAAACAGAGAAGTTAAAAAATCACATGGACAAATTTATCGAGGATGCTGTAAAATCTGAAGATGAGATGAGTGAATTATTAATAACTCAGAAACAAACTATATTGGAGGCAGAAAAACAAATAATGTAACTCCAAAAAATCATAGAACAACTGAAAAACAAACCAACATGCTCAACGAGTACCCAAACTGCACACACCGAAACTGCAGCAACAATTGGGACCCAAACCTCACTCACAGAAATCAGGTACATTTCCACCCAAACAGAATGCAATGAGGGGAACTCCATAATGACGAACACAGACAGTATGGATATCAATATAAAGAACAAAATAAAAATTAATTTTGCACCCAAGAGCACACAATGCAAGCTTAAAAAGCTCTCAGACAAAGGAAAGAAATTCAACAGGTTTCCTATAAAACGCAAAAACAATAGTAAAATTGATTATATTTGTAGTAACTTACAACAAGAGGATGTGTTATGTTCTGTAATACCGGCTAACATTTCAGACCATGAAGCTGTCCAATGTAAAATGAAGATCACCTACACATCCAATTCTAAAAACAAATTCAAATGGGGAAGACTATTCAGCAAAACCAATTATGAAAACTTTTATAATATTTGCATTCAGAAGGACTGGAACTCCTGCCTTGTAACAGATGACCCTTTCCACTCCTTTTATAACCTCATGATTGATTGCTTCAATCACGCATTTCCCATACAAAAAATAAAAGTAAAAAGTAAGAATAAAAAATTATGGCTAACAAAGGGGATTCGTACATCCTCTCAAAATTTAAGATGCCTACACCAAATTAAAAAAACAACGAATGACATACTTTTTCATCGATATTACTACACCTATAAAAGGATCTACAGAAAAACAATTGAAGTGGCAAAGAAAAACTACTTTCATAATAGAATTTCACAAAGTAATAATGCAAGCAGAGAGACCTGGCGAGTAGTAAATGATATTTGTGGGAAAAACACGTTCAAGACTAATGTAGAAAACCTAGACCCAAACCTACTGTTCAATAGCGGAAAAGTTATCAAATAATATTCCTGATGCACCTGACCCACTAGTATATATGCACAATATAAATATCACTCAAAATTTCATAATATCTGAGACTAACCTATGTGAAGTGATAAAAACTATCAAAAATATGAAAAACAAAAGTTCACGTGGGATTGACAATCTCTCAATAAAAATACTTGAGAATGTACCTATTTTCATACTGGAATTACTTGTCGACCTTATAAACAAATCTTTCGCTTCAGGCACCTTTCCAGATTTCCTAAAAACAGCCATTGTGGTTCCTATACACAAAGGTGGTGACAATTATGATCCATCTAATAATAGGCCAGTTTCACTTTTATCAGTTCTAGGTAAAATCATAGAGAAACTGGTAAAAGTGAGACTAATGAACTTCTTGAAAAACTGCAGCATTCTAAACACTGAACAATTTGGGTTTCAACAACGTAAAAGCACAAGCGATGCTATCTTTACATTTCTCAATAAACTCTACACGGAAATGAATCGGAGAAAAGCTTGCGCAGCAATATTTTGTGATTTGTCAAAAGCTTTTGACTGCGTAAATCATGAAATTTTGCTGCGTAAGCTACAACTCTATGGTTTCAGAAATCAGAGCCTCAAGTGGGTGGAATCGTATTTACGCCAACGAACCCAAATTGTTAGAACACACAAATTATCTGACACTTGTGCCATTCGATGTGGAGTTCCTCAAGGCTCTGTGCTTGGTCCCATTTTATTTCTGCTATATTTCAACGACCTGGCTACCATTACATCCGATGGATCATTCACAATATTTGCAGATGATACTACCATTCTATGGAATGATGAAAATGTTGATAATCTACGCTCCAAAATGACACGAGACATATCAAAGATCAAAGAATGGTGTGATGCCAATTTACTATCTCTCAATATTAATAAAACTAACTGTTTATCTTATCAATGTACAATTCCTGATATCCCTCTAGGACAGGACACGATAACCAATTTAAGTATGACTAAATTTCTCGGTGTCTACATTGACAAACAATTGAATTTTCAGCATCATGTCAAGCAGTTGGGAAAAAAACTTGCTTCCGGTTGTTATGCAATGCGCATAGTAGCCAGGGAATTGGATGTAGCAACAGCTAAGGTGGTTTACCATGCACTAATTGAGTCGCATATTCAATATGGAATATCGTTCTGGGGCACTTGTAATAAAGAAAATTTTAATTCAATCTTCGTCCTGCAAAAACAAGCTATCCGCTATTTATCTAAAGTAGGATCAAGAATATCATGTAGGTCACTGTTCAAGGACAATAAACTGTTAACTCTCCCCTCTTTGTACATTCTTGAAACTGCCTGTTTGGTGTTCAAACACAAATCATTGTATCAAGTCAATGAGGGAATCACCCGCCAAAGAAACCACTTGAAACTCCCTATTCCCTCAAGTAGGTTAATCGTAAACTCTCTGATCTACAATGCTGCCAAAATATACAACAATCTCCCACTGAACATAAGAAACATCGAAAACTATAACCTATTCAGATCTGCTGTTAAAAAAATTCTCCTAGAATTAGTAATTTATGAAATAGAGGAGTTTTTCCATACTACCTTGATATAAGCACACCTAATGACATTAGTTTACTCCATAAACTGTTTTCAACTTCTAACTACTTTCACCTACTGTACTCTATTTTTACTTTTTTTTTCTAACTTATACTGTGATGCCTATTACCATTTATATAGTTCTAGCTTAATTTTAGTGTGTATGTACATGTAATTATACAATTATAACACAACTCTATTCAATGTTTTATATCTATTCAATGTTTTATATATATATTTTTATAATTATCTGTGAAATCTAGCAACTTTGTATGAGAATGATATTATAGCTTTGTCTATAAGAATTTTTGTTCTTCCGACAATAAAGCATACTTTGATTTGATTTGACTTTCTTCTATTTCTTTACAATTCAATTCACCTTTAATTCTTTTTCCTTTATTTTTCAATATTATAACTGAACCTCAATATCCATCCAATCATTCTTATAACTTTACTATAACTGGAAAATTTATTGAAATTTTCAGTTATTCTGCTTTTTTTGGGTGCCACCATCGAAATAATATTTTTCCTTTTCTCTTCATAGATTTCAGCATCCGAAAAATCTATCTCAGAGTGGGGCCAAAATTCGGGTTCATACCGTAACCATTCCGGACCTTGCCACCAATTACTTTCCATCAATTTCTTAGCATTACACCCTCTGGATGGTAGATCGGCAGCGTCCAAATTTCCGGGAACATGATGCCAATCTTCCGCATTACTGATGGTACAGATTTCTTTAACCCTATTTCCCACGAAAGTATTCCAGTTCTCTTTTGTTTTAATCCATGCCAAAACAACCATGGAGTCAGTCCAAAAATAGGTTTTAATATTGCTCAGAATATCCACTTTTTTCACAGATTGACATATCCTGGCACTAAGTCCAGCCGCTAATAATTCTAATCTCGGTAAAGTAACAATTTTTATGGGTGATATTCTTGACTTCGCCTCAATGAGTTGAACCGACACTTTTCCTCCTAGTTGTGCACGAATAAAAATACAAGTAGCATACGCAAGTTTACTGGCATCACCGAAAACATGTAGGGTGTACTCACTGCATCCTTAAGAGGGAATTCACAGAGGGATCTTGGAATTTTACAAAAACTGAGCCACGATATCTGTTGCAACCATCTCTTGATTTCTTTAATAATATTCTCAGGCAATTCCTTATCCCACCCAAGTTTGAGTTTCCAAGTCTCTCTTAGCAAAATCTTCGGAATTAAAGTAACTGGACAAGTAAACCCCACAGGATCGAATACCCTTTGAGCGATTGATAATAAACCTCTTTTTGTTAAAGAGATATCCTCTAGTTTTGTTAATGAATCAACATCACAAAAAAGTTCATCATTTCGAAAATCCCAAGATAAACCTAACAATGATGTAATATTTTCGTTACAAGTAACATCGGAATTAGCCTGACCAAATGAATGAATCCAGCCTCTCAAATGAAATGTTCCATAACCTCGGTCTGTATCTCATCTTTATTCTTCACCTCGATTGGATCTTTTATACCCAAAGTATCCAATGACCATAACTCAGAAATAGTAGATTGACTCAAACAAGAAAATGTGGTCAAAACGTTGGATATATTGCTTTCCTATTACAGTCCAACCCAAACGTGTTTCAAGAGCAACTATATTTTCATCAACTTTTTCAATAGTAAATAACTAACCGATCAAATCTGCACCAAGCAGAAGTGAAATTTCACAAATTTTACTATCAACATCGACAATTTTTACATTTTTCTTGTTCAAGAATTTAATATATCTCGAGTTCTGCAACCTTGGTACATAATTACAAATTCTATCTTGATTCAATACGGTAGCATTGAACTGAAAAGAACTATCCAAACTTTGTATAGAAATATCATAAATACCATGTATCTGTGGAGACGACTCAGAACCCCCAAAAACACCCTGTATAATAGTTTCTTCACCAATCTTTGTGAAACCCATTTCTGTGACATGTTTCGTTAATAAATATGACTTCTGAGAAGCAGAGTCCAATAAAGCCCTTACAATTTTTGTTTTATTATTATTGACAAGACGAACAAGGATAGTTTGCAACAATGTCTCAGTGGTACTATTAATATTATTACTTGTGAGCACATTCCCAACGTCCTCAGATACCAACCTACGACTGCTACTGTTATTCTCATTCTCAACTTGTTTGTTTGCTTGCAAATCTGGACACATGATGGGAAAATGTTTTTTACTGCATATGAGGCATTTGATGAAATTTCTACACTTTTTTATGTTATGATTGGGTTTCAAACACCCAAAACAACAATTTTTCTTCAAAATGAAATCTTTTTTCTCTTCGAATGTGAGTTTTTGTGCTCTCATACAGTCTTGACTCGAATGTGACTTATCGCAGAATAAACAATTCAGAGTTTTCTTACCAAATTTCTCATGAGATGTGAAAATTGTTGCTGCTGTATATAGCTCATTCTGCTCTTTCATCTTACTTGTACTGTATAACTTTCCTTTTTCGTTCCCGGCCTCCTTTCCTGGTTTGACGTTCCTTTGGGTTTCTTTCCCTTGTCCAAAACTCGTGCGTGCTAGGTTGATTCGTTCCTCACTCTCCACCTCCGCTTTCAAAAAATCTAATAACAGATTCAAATGATTAGTGGATTTATTTTCTACTTTATCACCTTCTTCTTGCTCATTGATTTTTTCTTTAACAATTGAAATTCTGTATCTCTCCCAAACTTTGGGGACATCTTCTGTTAGCGCAGATTCAACTAGAGGGTAGAGCATTGCTGCATACTTATCACAAGTTACGCCTAAAGACTCTAGAGCTCTAAGTTGTGTCTTTAGTTTATCAAATAAACTGGATAATGACATACCTGGTTTATTTTTCATGGATTGTTCCAGTATGAGGTTCAATAGTTCTCTTACATAAACCTCTATGAGAAATTCGTCCCTTGCAAACCTGCTTTTCAACTGTTTGATGGCTTTTCCATGATTAAGTATCTCCAGACGGTGGAAAACTTTCGACAAGTTCTCGTGCTACGCTCCGACTTCAGTGGCCTGTATTAAGTATTGAAACTTATCTTCTCTGTCGATATC
Source organism: Gonioctena quinquepunctata (assembly GCA_018342105.1). Classification (NCBI taxonomy): domain Eukaryota; kingdom Metazoa; phylum Arthropoda; class Insecta; order Coleoptera; family Chrysomelidae; genus Gonioctena; species Gonioctena quinquepunctata. The sequence continues at coordinate 20,494 of JAFIRS010007298.1, read as the reverse complement.
CTCATCCTCGTCAATTTTCTTGAACTGACCCCAAAAACCGATCCAATTCTTAACGTCACCATCAAATTTCTTCAACTCCAGTTAGGGTAGTCGAAAGTGTCTCCTCGAATTGACTCCTCCTGTAGACCTGGAACTGGAAACGTCTATTGCTTTCACTTCATTCAGTAAATAATAACCTTCGGACTTATATTTGATTAGTTGATCTCTGTAGGCTTCGACAGTCTCACATTCTTGTTCAAATTCTTCATCTTGAATATCACCACTGGATGAAAATATTGCATCATGAACCTTCTCATCCAAGGCGAAAAGACGATCAGCTTTGTCTTCTAATTGATTCAGGCGAGCTGTAACATCTTCTTTTCTAACTTGTTTATCCTTCAACATACTTTTTAACTCCTCGCAAGTCTTGTTGAAATTTCGTCTGAGCTGGTCCCTTTCTTTCTTTAGACGATTGAAATTCTCCATTTTCTGTCCTGTCACGGTCGCCAAATGTTGAAAATAGTAAGAATTCAATGTAATTGAGGGACCTTTACTTGAATAATAGATAAATCCAACTTTTAAAAAATCGCTATATTTTGACGTCACAAAAGTACTAAAATTCATATCTGTCTATTAATAATAATTGAAACTTCTATATATAAAGGGTGATTCAATCTCAACAATAAGTATTGCAAAAACCTTGGGCTTTTAAGGATAGCAATATAAAATTCCAAAAATGTGTTACGAGTTTGTGCAAAAATCGTATGGTACTCACGTTGAAATAACTACACGCATAAAAATATTCGAAATGATAAGATCAAGTTAATTTGTGCGATGTCTTGATAGGATACTGAAATGTAGTTTATTGGCCTGTTCTATCGTCTAATAAGAAAACATTCCAAAACGCCAGCTGGGTGAATTTAGACGAGAATAAATCTTTGACTCCGAATTACATATGGAGAAAATTAGTGACAAACACAACCCACATAAAAGATCTAAATACAGTGAGTTTTCAAAGTTGATGAATTTTTTGAATGGGATGAGAAACTTGTGAATATATGTTATTCATATTTATAAAAGTTGCAGAATAGCGAAGGTGCAGAACTCACCGATAAAACTGGTCATATTACGGTCCTGGTATGTTAAAAACAGGCGAAATAAGTGTTGTAATAGTGTCGTTGTTATGGCGTTGATTTGGAAGCCACTGATAACATTTCACTATTGCTCGACGATCTTGAGGTTGTAATGCTTGTACCCTTCGATAATGATAGGAATAAAATTATTCCCATCTTATCGTCTTCACTACTTTACTATGCACACCTACAACTTGAGTTTATATTTACCTGGTACTCATTGTTCGATTTTTTCCTACAATTTCTAATATTTATTTCCCAATTTCAATAATTTCCTGTGGTACAGGCCTTTCTGCATGTTGCTCCTTTGAACACCTTGTATCGCGGCACCTTTGAAGAAAATTCCCGAAGATTCAAATAGGATATATTTCGGCGTGAGAATGATATACATACAATTATGCGTGAACATAACAACAAATGAAAAGAAAAAACATATTCGCAAGTGTGGGCCAATGGATAGCGCCACTGTTTTCAATAGCCAAGTGATTGAAAACAAGATGTTCTCTCCGTTATTTTACAAATCATATATAAGATATTTTGGTAAGATTACCTATTTTTAAGAGTTATAAATTCTGGAAAAAGGCGAGAAACACCCTGTAGATACAGTGTACTTAAACATATTTATGCCCTATTTCAAATAGTTAAAAATGTACAAAATTAAATAAAAACTCCAGCAATCTATTGCGTCCAATAGTACACTCTCTTTTAGTTTCACTTATCTGTAACTAACCACTCGCTAATATGGGTAAAATCTTGCAATTAAAATTGGGCCCACTCATCCAATCGACTATTAAATTTGATTATATATGAAAAATTAAAGATGTCGGCTGCTAAATGAAGGACGTGTTTATATAAAAGATTTTTGGCAAGATCACCTATATTTACGAGTTCTATGTGCAGTAAAAAAAGTGCACCTGAACATATTAATACCCTATTTCGAAAGAGTTTCACTTACATAGCATCTAACATTGTCAATAAAATACAAAATCAAATAAAAAATCCAGCAGTAGGTATATCATGTCCGATAGATTTTCAAGTACATATTTTTCTTAGTTCCACTCATTCGTAACTATCTACTCACTAATGGTGAAAACTTGTAATTGAAATTTGGCCTACTTCCACTCAACCAATTGACTTTGAAGGACCCCGCCCAAACCTTATGGAAATGTGATCTATGTGTGAATTGCGTGAATTTTTTATATTGTTTAGAGGAAGTATTCCCGATTAAAAGTTACCATCGCACTAAAGTCCAATAACCAATAGTTTCGGAGATATTGGCCAATGATATCGGATTATCCCGTGTTCGATCCCTATCGGTGACAAAACTTGTTTATTTAATTTTTTAGGTTTATTAATTTTTCGGTTGTTCTTGTGTTAACGTTAGTTGAAAAAAAGAGAGTTGGTTTGGCTCCTGGCATTTGTTTTTTTTTAGGTTATGTATGTTTTTTTTATAGTTAGTAACCTCAATTCTCTTTTTTTCAACTAACTTCATCACACAAAAACAATCTAAAAAACAATAAACCTAAAAAATCAAATAAAAAAGTTTTGTCACACAGGATCATCCAGTATCATTGGCAAATATCTATTGGTTATTGGACTTTAGCGCAATGGTAACTTTCAATCAGGTAGACTTCCTCCCACATAGATCACTTTTCCATAAGGTCTTTGAGCGGGGTCCTTTGTTCTTTAGCAAGTGCATATACACTTTGCGTGACTACTCAATTTGATAAGTGTTATATATGGAATATTCAAAATGTCAGCTGTGTGGTATTTTATGACGCGATTCAATTCAAAATTGATATATGAGGGTTTTGGAGTCGGAAATTATTAATGTTTAACAAAATTTAGGATGACGGTTTTAAAATGGCAGAAAAACTTTATGATTTATGTAAAATATACATGATTGATATCTAGGGGTTTCGGGGCTAGAGATTATGAATGTTTGATCAAAATAACAATTCAAGAACCTATTCAAAATTATTATCTGTGGTTTTTTATCTGATTCCTACTTTTTTTTCATTAAAAATCAACAATTCAAAATAGCGTACGAGTTTTGTGATATATGGTCCAAATCTCGAAACTGGTCACTGGGAGTTTTTGGGATTTGAGATTGATGTTCTTCATGAAAGAATATGAAAGAAAATGATTTTAGAAATCCAGGGTTATGAATTTCTTACAGGTGATCTGCCGACCAAGCGTCCTGGCTTCGATTTCCGGTCGGATCATTGATGAAACGTCCCTACATAAATTTACAAAAACTGAAAATGCATATATATATATATATATATATATAAATATATACAAAACTAGGGATATTGGGGTAAGCAGCAATGAAAAAGTAAACTATTTAAGGTTTATCCAAGCTTTCGGAAATGCTTATTTCCATCATCAGGAAGAAACTTTGTTGAGGTAGGTTTCAATGATGTTAAACATATTCATCTAACATAGTAATACAAAAAAAACGTAGATCAAGGAATAAAACGAAGTTCAAAGTTACTACAACCACATTAGCGTTGTTTAAAATTATATAAATATGAATGTGTACTCTATGTGGTGTAACAAGTGAAACTGACAGGTTAGGAATGAATTCCTGGTGGTTGCAGTAACTTTGAACTTCGTTTTATTAATTAATTGACCTACGCTTTTCTTTTGTATCACTATGTTATATGAATATGTTTAACATCATTGAAACCAACCTCAACAAAGTTTCTCCCTGATGATGGAAATAAACATTTACGAAAGCTTGGATAAACCTCAAAGAGTTTATTTTTTCATTGCTGCTTACCCCAATATTCCTAGTTCTGTACCTAACTAGTCAGCAAATACTTCCCACACACTTATAAATAAATATATATATATATATATATATATTGTTATGGTTTGATAATTTGAAAAATATAAATTTGTTTTTATATAATGAATGAAGCTAATATTTTTCGTTATTCTTTAAGAGCCAAATTTATATGATATAAATAGATATTTCTGTCCCTGTTATAATAATTGCCAGCGAACGTCACTGTTCTCTCGTCACGCTACCAACAATTATTATTTTTCCTTGCCACGGCTAGACAACAGCTGGTACGCTCTTTTCTCAAAAGGTGGCCGGTTCAAAGCAATAGATACACTGCCACTGGTGACTAACTTCAGTTTATTGAATGATCTTTGTTATGTTAGTTGATCATTGTGAGAAAATAAACAACCAAATATCAAAAACAATTATCTCCTTTATTCAGGAAGACTTAAAAACGAGAAATAACTTATTACTAGAGTGAATCAAACAAATATTCACGAATAATAATTAAATCAGATCATGGATAGATAAACAGAACCTCACTTTTCGTGAATGTAAAATTTTCTGTTATTGTTCAAAGTAAAGTGAACTAGCGTTCTTCGAATGTGCAATTGGTTATTTGTGAAATAGTTCTGGACCGGAAATACACTATGAAAGTTTTTATACCTGGTTGGAACTATTGGTGTTCAAACTATACCATAAAACAGGATGTCTCCTCTGTTCATTCGCTGTCAGGACTGCAATACCAGTATCAGGAACGATATAGATGTGGAAATCAGCATCAGGATTCGTGGCTATATTATATCATTAAGGTAATATCTGTTTTTGTTTCCCAAATGATGGAATTATTCCATTTTCTTATTAATGAAATTTGTGCGTGCTATCTGCTTGGAAATATTTTTTCATCTCCTCCAGGCTTTGTTTTCTGTCGCTTGGATACATAATTTTCCTGTTGTTTTCCTATTTGAAATTTTAAATTCGCGCACTAAATTGTCACTTTTCACTGTTTATATTTATCTTACTCAATTTATATATCGAGCTATTTTTCCATACTTATTACTATTTACAAATTCTAATAATAATTGCTTATGATACCCTCTCGTTGCTATTCTCTCACAATTTCTAACTTTTCAACTGACCATCTATTCTCTGATTGGCTATTTTTCATAAAGACGTTTGCTGTTCTCTCATTGGCTACTTTTAGTTAGCTACAATTTCATGTACAGTGTGTTTCAAGTTTATAAATGTGTTGATTTCCTTTTATTCTTGCAAATTTTGTAAAATTTAGACTTTTAGTTGTCTTTTGAACAATTATGGGTTATGATAATTTTGACAGTGTATACAATTGATCGTTTTATCGTACTTTGACATTTTGTATCTATCCATATTATACAAAGGCTCATAAATAAATAGAACTTCAAAAGTTATTCAAAAAAAATCTCTTGGAACTAATAACTAATCAATAATTATTCTTTTTTGTGGTTTATTTCTTTTTAAAATATTTAACTGGTTTTTCATAACATAACAATATATATATATATATATATATATATATTCATTAACAATATACAATAAATAGCAAATTAGTTGAGTTATAAATACATACAATATTTTGACCTAACACTCCGTAGCTACAGCGTGAACATTGTGATGGTTTTCGTATTTATTTGTCTTCTCTTCATTTTCTACTGCGGCTCCTCGACGTTGCGTACGGAAGTAGATTCTGATGGCTTAAATACCAAATTTCCAAGGGATCATAAGGTCGTTTCCCATCTTCACGACTCACATCTAAAGGCTCTGTGATTCATAGATTTTTTGTCGTATTCAAAAAACTTTTTATCAAATCCTTTACGGAATCATGGCGCGATCTACGGCCAGCACTAAATTCATAGCTCAAACAATGAACATCAAATTATCCACTACAGCACTACATTTGCATTTGTGGTAAACATAAACTGAGGATCCGAGTGGAAGCTCAATACAAATTGAGGTGGTTTCACTGTCAAGAAGATCATCAAGAATGCCTTCTAATGGGACTTTGTTTCATTTTTTATGCAGGCAGGGAGAGCCTCAACAGTTAGAGGGCACCAATCAGAAGTAATTTTTCAAACACTTCTGGATTTGGAGCGTCAAGGAAAAATATTTCGCAATAGTTCGAATTCAACTCGATACTGATTTCACTCAAGTTGGTGATGAAAATATATAATTTGCTTCCTTTCCGATGGAATTATCACCAAGGTATCATCCATTGAACTCGGTCTTGATTTCTTGGTCAATTAATCAATTGCTAGGCAGAAAAGGGCTGGATCACCTTGTTGGATTTCCCTATGTTACATGATGACCAGGAAATTGTAAAATATTTCTTTCCAATATTCAATTGAGTCGTTTCCCTTTTCAACATGGATACCTCCCAAGAAGTTATATCTTGAACGAAGGAAATTAGTGGCAAAAGTTTATCTTTTACCTGCAGATTATTCCACATCTGATTCTATGAACACCCTATTGATACTTCCAAACAAATCAATATATTATCATCTTCAAGTTATCCTGATATGTACCAGTCAGTTGAATGTATTTTTTTTCGTTTTGATATATTTTTGTTCCAGTTGAAGATATATTTATCATTATTATGATTATGATAACGTGGACTGAAATCCAGTTACACTAAGAGTGGTCATTCTTAACACAGTAGAACTAGATCAAGTTTTCATCTTCATTTCAATATTTGTAGGAAGCTTATCTCTTTGGAAAATACGCTGTAATAAATTGTACCTCAACACTTCCAGTAAATTAAATTTCCCATCAATGGTTAGCCAATATACCAGTTTGGAAAAGTTGTCAGTCTTTTTCTTTTACTTGATATAAAAAAATAACCCCCTCCCCTTCAAAAATGTGATGTTACTATCGGGGAAATATGGCCAGACCAGGGGAAAATCTATTTTTATTTCCTTCTGCGATATTGGTTTGCAGTTTAAAATATGTCAACATATGAGTTGAAATGCATTTTTATAGGTATTCAACTTTGAATTCTCTCATAGATCATACTTCCTTTATTCGTTATCATCAAATCATAATCAGCGGAAACCTTTTTTTTCTTCAATGTAGGTGTTTCTAATGTAATGGCAGCCATAGGCGGACTCATTGAACGAAATTAAAAATATTTTTCCGTTTTCATAAAAATGTTTATTTCTTTGTGCCTGAAAAAAAAACATTTTCTGTTGGGATCGGGCATTGACGAAAACATTTTCTATTTGTTTCAAACGATGCAATTTTTTCAAAGAATAATTTTCTCAACTTCAATTTTCTTGCAAATAATAAACCCTCATTACTTTTAATTACTTTCCGATATCCACTGTAATGATGGAATTCAAATGATCAATCGACACAGTCGCCATTTCCGAACAATGAATTTATTATATGCAGTCAAAGCGGGCAACACCGCAGACATTTGTTTTATCGTATCGGTGGCTTGGCGAGGCCGAGGCCTACTCGAACTGATGATAATCCCAAAGTTGTTTTCAACTTTTATTTTTAGTCGTCGAGCGATCCTGTGGTCCTCCGTTGTTTGAGAGAAGTCTTTGCACTTGCAAATATGCGCGATTTTTTTTGTTTTTGAAGCGAGCCCCCGGTCGTCGAACCACAATTTATTTTTTTTTCTTTGACGTAATTCGGTTTGAACAGAGTTCAGTCCGTGACAAATCAAGACGATCGGATATTTGTTGAATTACTAAAACACCTATTCTTTTTATGGAGACTATTTGGAAGCAAAAAAAATCCCTCGAGTAAAATATCCACTTTTTCATACCTACTTGTAACTGATTCGAGAAATATTTCGGGAAAAGTCTAATACCCCAAATTACAATGAGAAGTTTTGAAAAAGTTTAAATTAGGATGTATATGTTCGGAGGCGGTCACAAGGGGGCTATTGAGGCTATGGCCACCTTCTGGCTTGTCAAATACTATATTCAAGAAGAAGCTAATAAAAACATTTTCCCATTATTTCCAAATTTAAGATAAATGCTCAATTCAGTTGAATGTTGGCATCCTTTAGAGAAATCCTCAATTAAGTTAAAATGAATGTGAATCGTACTGTTGAACTTTCAATTCAAATCATTCATGTACGTTTTGGCCAATCAAAACATTATAGTGAGAATTTTCTACCTATAAAATTGCCGCGGGAATTCTTTGAGGTATTTTGTTTTTATTATATATGTATATTTTTAATTTGACGTCTGTTACCAATTCGCATGAAAAGTGAAAAATGAACCAAAAACGGTTTGGTACATCGCATCATTTTGCAAGGAAATGTGTTTATAATTACACTTATAACCGAGCCATTTTTATTTCAAACAAAACATATAAGTACCGAACATTTTATTGTAGAAAGATTACCTCGAAAATGGTTGTCCGCGCCTTCAAATGTTAATATACTATGATTTAAGTTACAACAAACACATGTTATTCTACATAGTACTCTGGCTGGGTTTCCATAATGAAATTGTTAACACGAAAATTCACTCCTCACATATCTATCAGCTGGACTAACGTAACCTAAATAGATTTTTTGGAGAATAATAATTTAGGGAAAAAGTGTATTTAGCGTGTTTTTATAATTCCAAATAATTATTCGCAGTGGCAGAATACAACCAGTGCTTATTGTGATAAGGACAGGGACGGACTTGAGATTCATTTTCAACCAGTGGCTAATATGAATAATTTTTCAATGAATGTACTTCAGGCTAGTTCGACCCGGTATAAGAATTCAATGATAACCCAACTCTGTGTCTTGCTGCTCAGACGTCTTATGTGCGCCATTATGATTTGGGATTTTATGAGGATATAAACTAAATTGGTTTTGTTATCCAGGCGTAAATGGAATACATTTCAGATGGATTATGATCCATCAAGAAAATGAATATAGATAGACCCAAAATATTTTTGATAAACCAGGTCTTATGGAAAATGATGCAAAATAATAATTCACACCAAGGAGAAGGTTAACGAATTGATAATATAACTATATCAAAACTCAAAAATTCTTCGAAATTTCCCATAAATTAAATACCTATGTTATGTTTTAAGTTGAATATCAACCAGCCAACATTTACTTAAAAGGGAATTTTCTCACAAAATGTATGAAGTAGATCAGTCTGAATTATTGTACCGAAACTTTATTTTATGGATAATTTCCAGTGATAGATAAACTCGGAAATGCATCACTATAGCATTGTTTATTCAACAGATTGAAACTATTATATGCTTGCTAGCAAGAAAAACTATTGTTACCAAACTGGGGTTCATCTAGGGAATTACTCGACTAATTATTAGGTATCCTTTTATTACACCTTACACTCACAACAAAATAAATCTATCTATCTCACGCAACAACTGTCTGACGGTAACTGACTCATTAACTATACTCCAGCTGATCAACCAACTAACTCATCAAAAAAATTACTGTCTAGGTCTCGGGTTGTTTACATAGGACATTCCAATATATTTGTCGGTAGCGTGATCACGGAATTGGCGTAGTGTATTCCTAACAGTATAAATCCAATTAAAATAATACTAAACAGTTGCAGCGAACTTTTCAAACGTGGTTCTACTAATCACAAAAAACAACAAAATGAAAAAAAATTAAATGATTCCTTGAACAATTCTTAAAATTTTTGTTATTGTTGTATAGAACAGAATATCATCAAATAAAATATTTCGAGTAGCGTTCTGAAGAGTCATAACGAATACATATAAAATAACCCCTATATAAAATTAGCAAGGCCACTTGACAAAATATCTATCAAACATTTGCCATTGTTTGTCTTAAATGAAAAAAAAAGTCGCAATTTTTTACATTTTTTTATTGCTAACTTGGTATCATTTGCGAATGAATTTCAAATATCAATAATATCGTTATTGATGTTTAGAATAATTGTCGAAATTCATACAATCTACTAAAAATGCTGCAAACATATTCGAATCCTAGGAACATCGCATATATATACAGTGCGCGTCAAAATTATGGAACAAATTCGATATTTCGCAAGCCATGTACTTTTGACAAAAATCCTAAAATAGGTCGATTTTTATTTTAAAATGCCGATTTTTTATGTATATTCTAAAGAGGTTATGTCAATGGTTTTGACATGGTGACGTAATCGGTAATTTTTTTAAATTGGAATAGATGTCTTGTGATACCTCATCTGAAAGGCCTTTTAATACTGCATTCAATGATAATAATCAATTAGATATTTTTGTACAGGGTGAACAAAAATTTATATTTTATTTCAATAAGAGAATAACTTTATATCCAACAAAATAGAACAGTTAAATAAGATGTTCGAAATGCCATCCACCAGTCTCTTGACAATAAGCAAATCTACGGACACATTCCTCTTGCACATTGCGAATAATTTCCGGAGTAATTCTGTTAATTTCGATCCTAATTCGAAAAGTTATTCAAAAACTCGCGAACATCACGTGCATAGTGCGGGGTGCACCATCTTTTTTTTTTTTTCATTTCAAGTACTCGCGTCAACCCTTTGGGTCATTTGCGGTGGAGTTGATAATAACATTATAATTTTCTGATCAGATCTAAAGTATTTAAAAATGAGATGATTTTGTTGCTGTTACTATAGTCTAACATTTCTTTCAGGTTATTTGATATATTAAGTGTGTCTCTCTGAATTTGGAATATGGGACATGTTCTACAGTAAGTTTCACTTCACAGATATCACAAGTTGGTTCATTGTGTCCAGATAACAGGTGTTTATGTGTGAGCCTGGTGTGTCCTAGGCGAAGTCGGGTCATTATCACTTGTTCTCTTCTTTTTGTTGATTCGTTTTGCCATGGTCAGACGTTTGGTTTGCATTCTCGTAGTTTTGATTGTGAGGCCTGCCATTGGGTGTTCCAAGCATTCTTCATTTTGATTTTAATATACGACTTCATGTCTGTCGAGGGGGTATATTGCAGCGTTTCCTGGTTCGGATTGTTGATTGCTTCTCGAGAGCTAGTGTCTGCTGCTTCGTTTCCGGGTATTCCTATATGTGAGGGCACCCACAGTAGTACTACTTCCTTGTCCAATGTTTGGATGATATGAAGTTCTCTTTTTATAAGTCTTCCTATCGGGTTATTCATGTATATTCGACGAAGTAATTGTAAGGAGCTTAGTGAATCTGATATGATTATGAACCTATTAGATGTGCTCGATTTTGCAACTCGTAACGCTAGCAAGATTGCAAAGAATTCCCCTGTAAGAATCGTGTTGGTTTCCGGTAGTTTATAGGTTAGGGTAGATTCGGGTGTTACTACTGCTGCTCCTACCCCAGTGTTTGTTTTGGATGCATCTGTATATATTTCGACAAATTCTTGATGGTGGTGTAGGATTTCGCGAAAGTTCTGGATTAAAATTTGTGTACTCGTGTTGTTTTTGTTGAACTGGGATAGATGGGTGTTGATGACTGGTTGGTGTATCAGCCAGGGGGGAGGGGTACTCAAATTCATAGGGTATAGGGAGGGGAATTTATGCATTTGAAGTGACCTCAGGTATCTTCGAATTCTTTCATAGAAAGGTGGATCGGTTCTTGGTTGCTCGTATGCTGACAGGAAAAGTGTTGTTGTATTTTTATGTGTTGGTGCGTTGTCGAGTGAAGTTATTCTGGCGGCATAGGACATGCTTAATTGTTGTCTTCTGTGTTGTAGGGATGGTTCTCCGGTTTCACATTCCAAGCTTTTTACAGGAGTGGTTCTGTGAGCTCCCAGGATGGTGCGTAGGGCTGAATTATGGAGGCTTTCTAGCGATTTCAGGACTGTTGGTTTTGCGGACGCATATGCAATGCAACCATAATCGATTTTGGAGCGTATGAGAGCTCTATATAAAGTGAGAAGGGTCGCTCCTTCTGCCCCCCATTGTTTATGTGCTAGGTATTTCAATAGGTTGAGCATTATTTGACACGAGAGAATGAGTTGTTTGATGTGGGATTTCCAGTTAAGCTGTTGATCAAATATCATTCCTAGAAATTGTATGTTATCTGTGAAAGTTAAGTATGTACTATATAATGTGATAGTTGGTGAATCTACTGTTGTCCTTTTCGAGAAGAGTATGCCTTTCGTTTTGCAAGGGGAGAAGATGAATCCTGTTGTTTTCGACCAAGTTTCGAGCGAGTGTAACTGTTCCTGTAGAGTGGTTACAAGACTACCAGTGTTTTTACCTTTAGCAAATATTATAAGATCGTCGGCATAAAGTCTTGCTTGGACTGGTTTTTTCATAGATTGAATGACGTCGTTGAGTGCTATTAGGAAAAGTGTTGGGCTTATAATGGAGCCTTGCGGTGTGCCATTTTCCTGGATTTTGTGTTCTGGTGGTGTTCCGGCATGGCGTACTTGAAACGTCCTGTGGTTGAAGAAATTTTTGATGAAGGCTAGAATATTTCCCTGGTATCCCCATTCTTGAAGTCTGACTAGGATTTGAATGACGCCATGCAGTTTCAAAGGCTTTATTGATATCAAAATAGATTGCCATGCATTTCTGTTTGTTGGCGAACGCTTCGTGCATTTGGCTCTCCAAGTCTATTATGTTATCGTGTGTTGATCTGTGGGGTCTGAAACCGGCCTGTTCTGATATGATTTGTTTTTTATTTTCAAGTGTCCAAATAAGCCTTCTATTGATGATTTTTTCTAGTAGTTTGCACATTGTGCATGTCAATGAAATCGGTCTGTAGGATTGTAGATGAGTTGCTGACTTGTTTGGTTTAAGGATGGGGATAATAACTGCGTGTCCCCAGATTTGCGGGAATTTTTGTTCTGTCCAAATTGTGTTGAAGATTTGTAATATGAGACTTTTCGCAACTTGCGGCAAGTTTTTCAGAAATGATGTTGGGATATCATCAGGGCCTGGTGCAGTGTTCTTGAGTGATGTGAGTGCTTCTGAGAATTCTGATTCAGTGATTGGTTTATTAATTGGATCTTGGTTGTTCTCTATCACAATCGGTATGGATTCTTGGGCAACTTTGTGTGTGAGAAAGCTTTCATCGTAATTTGCGTTGGTGGAATTATGTTTATAGTGTTCGGCCAGTTCTTCTGCTATGTCTTCTTTCCTGGTGATAATGGTGTCGTTTTTCTGTATAGCCTTTATTGCAGAGTATGTTTCGATTCCAGAGATGTTTTTGACTTTTTTCCACACTGAAGAAAGTGGAGTGTTGTTGTTAATGCTCTGTACATATTTTCTCCAAGATTCTCTCTTACTACGTTTCGTGATCAATCGTACTTGTGCACGGTGTCTCTTGAAATTAATCTTGTCTTCTTCATTTTTGTTCTCTTGTTGTTTTTAGCGCTATGTTCGGCTTTTATGGCTGTGGAGCAGTCTTCGTTCCACCATGGTACAGCTTTGTGTTTTTTCATGTATTTGGTTTATCCTATTGATTCATTTGCTGCTTCGACAATTATATTATTGAGGTTGGCGATTATTGTGTCAATGTTGTCTGTTCTTCCGACTCTGGTGATATTGTTTTCAATTATTTTTGCATATCGATGCCAATCAGCGTGGTCAAGCCTCCATTTCTGAATTGGCTTATTTCCATCTGTGTGTTCATTTGATGTGTTGTTAATGATTATGGGGTAATGGCCACTGCCATATAGATCCTCTAATGTTCTCCATTCTAGTGATGTAAGGAGGTTGGGGTTGCATGCAGTTAGATCTATCGCTGAAGTTTCCATTTGCGGAGTTGAATCTAGTCTTGGATCCATCGTTGAGTAGAGTGAGGCCTGCCTTGTTCATTATATTTTCGATTTTTTGTCCTCTGCGATCCGTATAGTTCGAGCCCCAGTTTATGTTATGTCCGTTGAAATCCCCCAGGATTAAGTGTGGCGCGGGGATCTGCTCTACTAGTGCCATCAATTCTTGCTCATTCAAATCTGAGTTGGGGGGTAAGTATATATTGCTTATATTTATTTTTGTTGGAGTCAGGATACTCACTGCTATTGCTTCGAGGTTGGTTGTTAGTGGTATTTGTATTGTGTTCATATTCCGTTTTACGTATATGGCAGTACCACCGCTTGCTCTTTCATTGGGGGTGCGGTTTTGAAAGAAACCTTCATAATGTTTCAAGTGGTGTGTTTTGTTTTCACGAAAATGGGTTTCTTGTAGATATAGAATGTCTGGAGCATACTCAGAAAGTAATATTTGGAACATATTTAAATGGATATAATATCCATTTAAATTCCACTGCAAGATAGAGTTGAATTTCATTTAAAGAGAATAGATGAGGTAATAGATGGGTATAGATTAATAAAGTCGATCTGATGAGTCACTTTGCGGTTCGCATTCCATTTGTCTTTGTAGTTTTTTCCTCAGTTTTGTGCATCTAACTTTCAAAGTTCTGTTTTCAGTATGTGAGTGTATTTTGAGCAATAATTCGAGGAGTGCTGGAGTATCTTCTGTATAGTCCTTGGATAGGCTCAGAACGTCTCTTGATCCGTAGGAATTTTCGAGTAGGTCTTTGAGTTGTGCAGCGCTAAGTGAAGAGGGTGTTTGTTGTTGGTCTATGAACTTGGTTATGGATTGCATCATTTCAGGATATGTTATTTCGTTGTTGTCTTGTTTGTTTTTTTTGTTTTTTGGGGTGTCTTGAGGAGTTACAAATATCGGTACGTTTTCATGTGTAGGTGTCAATATTTCTGATAGGCTGCGTTTGCTCGTTGGTTGATTCTTTTCATCGGTAGTTTTCTGAGTGTTTTCGGCTGCGATGGTCACTGGATCGTTCCCGGAGATAACGGGTACAATTACTGTTGGAGGATTTTGGGGGCATGAGTTGATTGGTAGACTTTGGGGGCATTTGGATGCAATGTTACCCGATTGTCTACATTTGAAGCAGACATGACTATTACAGGATAGAAAGATTCGATACGTTAGATCGTCATGGGTCAGTTCGATGGATTCAGGGATAATTATATCTTCTATTGGTGTGATATACACTTGACGTCTGAAGCTGAGTATATGATTGTATTCTGGGTTCGTTGCTCCAATTCTAAGATAAGTTACTGAAGATAGTGGTTTCACTCCTAATTTTCGAAGTTCTGCGATTAGGATATCGTGTGGAATGGTAGGACTTATGTTGGATATTACTAGTCGATCAGATGGGGCAATTAGCCTCCGAGCTCCTATAGTTTCTCCATTGATGATAATGGATCCGTGATTTTTCAGGAAATGGTCGACATTTTCCTCACTACTGAGGAAGATGCAGATTCTATTATTTGAAATTCTCGATGAAAATAGTATATTTTTTGGGTGAACGATGGGTCCTAGTTGAAGAAGATAGGAGTTTCGTGTTATCGATAGCGTTGAAAACAATTGCCTGATCTTTGGTTGGGAATTTAGTTGGAGTATGCTGGCTTAATGCAGCAGAATATGATCGTGTAGGTTGGTTTGGATGGTTTAGTTGGATATGAGGATTGCTTGTGGTGGGATTTTGTTTAGTCATATTATTATCGAGTTCGCTATTCATATCGAGTTGTTCATACTCTCTCGCAGCCTGAGTACGGTCCTGGCGGCCGCGATACTGCGGTTGTGGGACCGCACTTTTTGCGAGTATGGGTATCGTTTTCCTCTATTAATGGTTAGTGTAAAGATGGAAATGTTTGTAAAATACCTCTGTGAAGTTGATTTCGTACTCACTGAGGGAGATCTGAGAGGTAGAATTCCTCCCTTTTGATGTGATGCACTTTTGGAATTTTAACACTGGGTAATCACTGTGATAATCGTAAATTAGATGGACTGTCTGTACAGGCTGTTGAGTGTATAGCGGACAGGTCCGGACTCTGCACCATCTTGTTGCAACCAAATACTTTCATTTGGTGAGTTAGGATTGTTGGCGTTTGGAAAAATATATTTTTATTATTATTACATTATGATTATGAAATTCTTGTATTGTCATCGGTCCTTGATATGTGTGACAAATTTCAGATTATTCGGAAGATTGGAAGTGGGTGAATATTTACTTCCAAGATTTTATTACATTGTGAGTTATTTAGTTACAAGTAAAGATAATAAAAGCGTGTTAAAAAATGAAAATTTTTACTTTTTTGAGCCAATGCTCTAATCCCTTAGACTGCCCTGGCAGACTAGTGAGTCAGTGCTCTACTACACCAATGGATCCTTTCCAAATATTAATAGTTAGCTATTTCCTAGTCTAAAATGGAAACAAAAGACAATCACAAATTAATGCCATAATAGGCAAGTTAGTGTCAAATAAATGTCAGTTGAAATATCAACAAATATTCTTCACAAATTCTAAGTGAAAAGGTTCTAAAAGTAAACTATGGCTACTTTAAGTAAAACCCAACGCATAGAATTTTTTATTTTTATTGGATGCGGAGATAGAACCAGAACTCAGCAAGAGGTATGCGACTTGTTCAATGCGAAGTATCCAAATAGACCTATCAGTCGTTCAACAGTCAGTAAGATTGAGAAAAAATTTAGAGAAACTGGTCATGTCAAACATATTCCGAATGCTGGACGTCCTAAAATAGAAGAAAACGTGAAACTTGATGTTCTATTGGGTGTAGAGAATAATCCTCACAATACTTCACGACAAATTCCTGCAGACCTTGACATATCCCAAAGTTCTGTATTACGTATTCTAAAAGTAGAAAAGTACCATCCATACAAAGTACAGCTACATCAACAACTCAATGATGATGATCCTGATCGCCGTGTGGAGTTCTGTTAAATAATGCAGGATTTGTGTAACCGAAATCCACGTTTTATAAAACAAATTCTGTTTTCCGATGAGGCTACGTTTTGCCTAAATGGTTCAGTAAATCGTCAGAATTGCAGATATTGGAGTAAGGATAATCCTCACTGGATGATGGACGGGCATACTCAATACCCTCAGAAAGTCCATGTTTGGGCAGGGATAATAAACGACAGGATTATTGGCCCGTATTTTTTCGAAGGAAATCTCACAGGGGCGTTTGGAGTAGGGATAAGCCTTGCCGATATTTTTCCAAACGCCAACAATCCTAACTCACCAAATGAAAGTATTTGGTTGCAACAAGATGGTGCACCCCGCACTATGCACGTGATGTTCGCGAGTTTTGAATAACTGTATTCCTAGGAGGTGGATTGGTAGACGCGGACCGATAGAGTGGCCCCCAAGATCTCCAGATCTTACGCCCCTGGATTTTTTCTTGTGGGGTTATTTGAAATCAAAGGTCTATGTAGATAGGCCGCAAAATCTACAAGAGTTGAAAAATCGAATTAGGATCGAAATTAACAAAATTACTCCGGAAGTTATTCGCAATGTGCAAGAGGAATGTGTCCGTAGATTTGCTTATTGTCAAGAGACTGGTGGATGGCATTTCGAACATCTTATTTAACTGTTCTATTTTGTTGGATATAAAGTTATTCTCTTATTGAATTAAAATATTAATTTTTGTTCACCCTGTAAAAAAATATCTAATTAATTATTATCATTGAATGCAGTATTGAAAGGCCTTTCAGATGAGGTATCACAAGACATCTATTCCAATTCAAAAAAAATACCGATTACGTCACCATGTCAAAATCAGTGACATAACCTCTCTGGAATATACATAAAAAAATCGGCATTTTAAAATAAAAATCGACCTATTTCAGGATTTTTGTCAAAAGTACATGGCTAGCAAAATATCGAATTTGTTCCATTATTTTGACGCGCACTGTATATATATATATATATATATATAATATAATATATATTGTTATGATGGGTTGTTTATATGATTTTAAATTGTATATTTTAGTGAATTTATTTCATAGATTATATTTCTGAAACCCTATCATAACAAATAAAAATACCTCCGGCTATGTAATGTTACTTTTTTCCTTTTCAAACCATTTTACTTTATGTCAGCTCAGTCAGGTACGCCTATGAATATGTATGACCATCGTCTAAAGACACAACAATGGTATGACTCCTTCCCAGTAGCAAGTTCCTGTAATCGGTGTTGCCGGCTATGGCACTATCGATTCAATGATAAAAACTGTACAGTGGAGAAAAGGTAAAGTTAGAAATTGAAAAATAAACACAAGTTTGCAGAGAATAATCAAAGTAGTTGACTTTATTCAGATGAAAACTTAAATATACCCTACTCTGCGATAGCTACCTTATACTAGCAAAACAATGACAAAAAAATAGTGCAGTTTGATGTTTGTGATAATGAAAATTTGAACGTATTATCAGTCTTTTGGGTATGGAATTTTATGGTTGTTCAGCCCAAGACAAATAACCAATGGTTTAGAACACTTAAAGTTATTGGTTTTATGAGAAAGGTTGCACTTAGGTGAGTTCAGTTATTGAATACCTTGTAGCTGCGTTTCAGTTGACGTTTCCAGCTCACCTGCACTCCTTCCAAGGATTTATTTTCTGGACCAGGTAGGTGGAATTTTTATTTTCTATGTGCTTCCTCCGATCAGCCTTTCAAGAAATCTTCCTCGTTCGGCAATTTTATATCAGGTTTTCTTATATTATGGGTGAAAGCTTCTTTTCAAATTTAGTACGTGGCTTCACTTTCTCGAAACTTTTTCAATCTTTCAACTTGTTATCCTGATCCATGGCAACACTCACCAAATTTTTATTTTTCACAGATTTCCGAGTTTGTATCACTTCCTACCGAAATATTCGCTGTTCTAATTATACTAATGATTTTATGAATGATATCTAATTCTAACTCTTACATACTATTTACATATTCATATAAAATATATTTTTTTTCAATTTCTGCCCTTACATTTTATTCTATATCAATACTTTTCCCACACAAACTCTTTCGAATCCCATTGGTGGGTTTTCTGTTCATGTGAATTGTCATACAGGATGTTCAAAACTTATCTATACGTTGATATTGCTTTAATTCAATGTTTGCTGTGAATTTCAGTTTTGGTATAGTTTAATCGTGGATTTTTGTTAGATGTATCGTTTGATATAGAATTTTGATATCAGAACTGCTTCAGGAATGTTCTCTTAGACATGTATCGACTAGAGCATAGTATAAGGTTCTATAGTAGTGAAAAAAAGGTAAAGAAAATTGTAAAACAACATAGCAATAATGATAATAATCAAAATAACTGGTAATAATGATACTTATAAGTTTAATTACTTTGCAACATTTCCCAACATAAAATATATATATATATATATATATATATAATATTTATATATATATATATATATTTATATATAATATATATAATAATCAAAATAACTGGTAATAATGATAAATTTGGCATAGAACCGGTTGATTGAAGCCAATTTGACACATTGAGTCCCTGGACCCAAAGGTCTCGCCGATTTCTTGGCATGAAGCGATATCATTGAGGCCAAGGGGTGGAGTTAGGGGCGGGGTCAAAGTTATGAAAAATGTTATGGATCATACATTTTGAGGCCATGAATTGCGATGTTGCCAAGTGGTAATATATTCTAATATACGAAAAACTATAAAATCTGGCTGAACTGAATCAGTTCATTTCTGTCAGATCTGAACCAAATTTCGGATTTACACCAAAGTCGACACGACAAAAGCGATGGTGCCTTTAGTTTTTTGCGAAGAGGTCTATAAAAAAAATTGATTATGCCAGAAATTTCAAACTCTCTCCTATAAATGATATCTCGGAAATAACAAATTTAGGCGATTTTTCATAAAGACCATGTTTTAAATTAAACCTGGTTCGATATTATTGAAAAAATTCTAGGTCTGATTGGCAAAAGAAGTGAATCGAGATTATTTTGAAAACTAATGCAATTTCTGACTGAAGTGAATCAGTTTATTTTTGTCAGACCTGAACTCAATTTCGGATTCAGAACAAAGTCGAGTCGAAGAAAACGATGGTGTCATTAGCTTGCCGCCAAGACATCTAGGAATTGAGAAACAAAGTGAAAATGTCAGAAAATATAAATGACGTGATATCTCGGAAATGACACATTTTAGCGATTTTTTATTAGAAGTAGTAGGCTGGGCACGGGACAGAACCAATAGTCAAGTTTTGTATTTCGTGCAATTTTCATTTTAATATCGCAGAACATTTTTATCCTATAAGGCAAGAAGGAGGGCCCCACCCACAAAATATAGACATTCAGAAAGTTAAAATTGTGTAAAAATGAAACAAACAGAGTAAAAATAAAACTTAAAAATAAACCATATTTCTCAACTGCCAACCTTTCTCAATTTGTCAAAAAAAGTTTTGAAAAAGTAGTAAATCGATATTATTTGAATTATTAATGCATTCCATGACTTAACTGAATCAGTTTATTTTTGTCAGATGTCTACCAAATTTACATTATTTTTCCGCCAAGACGTCTAGCAGTTGAAAAACAAATGAAAATACCAGAAATTCCAAACTCTCTTCTATAAATGACATGATTTTTCGGAAATACCAAATTTTAGCGATTTTTCATCAAAACCACCGCGTTCCTAATGCCAAGTTAGACCTAGTTCGATATCACTGAAAAAATTCTAGGCCCACTTGGTTTAATAAGTAAATTGAGATTATTTGAATATTCATGCATTCCCTGGCTGAACGAATTAGTTTATTTTTGTCTAGTTTACTAATAGTTAGAGT
>JAFIRS010007297.1:0-26513 GCA_018342105.1 Gonioctena quinquepunctata | reverse complement strand
TCATTTGCAATTTGTTATGAAAGATCAATATTTGTTGTCACCAGAGCTCAAAAATGAATTATTCTAATATCGATTTTTTTAATAGTGAGGCAGAATCGCGGTTAATACCGCGAAAATCCAGTAAAAAAGAATATGAAAAGTTCATCAAATGGATGGAGGAGCACATATGAATGAACGAATTGTTAGTAATATTTTATTTGACGTTACAAGGTACTCCTGTCAGATCAATAATCAAAAATTTGTCATTTAGACTTCACGTTTCTCGATTTGTTGTCATGGTAACTTTAAAAAACGCGCGTTTTTTAAAGTTCGATTTAAACACGCTGAGGCGTGCTTTAAATGGGTAAAAAGGGGCATCAATAAAAAAATAGTATATTAAAGTATAAGTGGATAAAAAGGGCTTTAAAACACGCGCGATTTCTCGAGCACGACGGCGCAGCGGGTGTGCTCGAAATAGAGCAAGTGTTTTTAAGACCAGTTATCCACGAATACTTTACGCTATTTTTTTATTGGTGGACTTTGAAATCACATATACTGGTATTATTACTACAAAAAATAGAAATAGGAACTAATAATGCAAAATGGTTGAATTCGTGATGTGACACCAGTATACCTTTCGTTGTCATGGAAATGAGAAAAATAGATATTAATTTGCAATTTGTTATCAAAGATCAATTTTTGTTGTCACCAGAGCTCAAAAATGAATTATTCTAATATCGATTTTTTGAATAGTGATGCAGAATCATCAAATGGATGGAGGAGCAAGAGGTATCACATATAAATGAACGAGTTGTTAGTAATATTTTATTTGACGTTACAAGGTCCTCCTGTCAGATCAATAATCTAAAATTTGTCATTTAGACTTCAAGTTTCTCGATTTGTTGGTGTTGCCATGGTAACTTTAAAAAACGCGCGTTTTTAAAAGTTTGATTTAAACACGCTGAGGCGTGCTTTAAATCGGTAAAATGGGGCACCAATAAAAAAAAATCTACATTCATACAAAAACCAAATAAATGTTTTATTCAGATGGCACTAAGTGTGGGAAAATAAAAAGCGTACTATATTTTTCTACTTTTTGGTCCATATTGCCACAAAAGACTAAAAAAGATTATGGGAGAAAAACTCTGCAATTGATTCCTCCACCATAATTTGGCAAATATGCATTCGCCATATTTTGAAATGAAAATTATGCTGTGATAAACTTATGCTTTCGCCATAATTTTTAAATGAGAGATTTTTTTTCTTCTGATGATCTAGGTGAGAATACCTGGTCATTGCTATGAAATTATTGTATTGTCATCGGTTCTCAATATGTATGCAAAATTTCAAATCTTCGGACATCTGGAAGTAGATGAAAATTAACTTTAAAGATTATATTACCTACATACATACATTGATACATACAGGTAAAGTTTTTTTTTTTTATGTTCTGGTTCCCACGAAAAGGGATATCCTGTAATGTTCAGAGAACATCGTGGGAACCAAGGAAAAGAAGGTAGGAGTTGGTGTTCTTCTTAAATTTCTGGAGGTTGTATGCCTCGAGGAACACCTCCCTAGGCAATGAGTTCCAAAGCCTCGCTGTTCGTTGGATGAACGAGTCTTTGGAAAGTGATGTTCTGCAGGTCTCCAAAGTGACCAAGAAGGGGTGTGATGACTGAACTTGACGGGTTAATCTCGAAGAGACTGCCAAAGCAGGAACGATTGTTGATATTTCACAAGAGCATCGCCCATGAAAATATCTATAAAATAGAGACAAATCGCCAACTTTTCTACGGTGTTCCAGACAAGTGAGCGAGTTTGTAAGCGAGGCATCACCGACGAGACGAATTGCCCTTTTTTGGACAGAATCCAATAGCCTCAGGATATGTTTAGGTGCCGCGCTCCAAATATGGGAACAGTATTCCAGGACAGGTCGGATCTGTGCCTTATAGATCATAAGCAGCTGAGTGGGGGTGAAATAGCTCTTGGCACGAAACAAAACCAAGTTTTGGGATGCACTTTTGGCAATGGACCTCACGTGATTTTCCCAGGAAAGGTTATTGCTGATAGTAATACCAAGCATCGATATGGATGGCTTCAGTGGTATGGTTACTCCTGACAAAGTTATGTTAGGCACAGTGAGATCGGCTTTTCTAGAGAAAAGACATGCTTGTGTTTTGTTTGCATTGAATTCTACCAAGTTATCAGATCCCCACTCGAGAATTGTTGCTAAGTCCATATTTATATTATTAACATTTCTTCCTCGTTCATTTCTGGTTTCACGGGCTGGTATAGGGGCCCTGGAAGAGAAAGCGGTATGGAGGGTACTATCATCGACAAAGCTGTGTACTGGACATGAAGTTGCTTTCAACAGGTCGTTGATGTGAAGTAGAAATAGTGTTGGTGCGAGAATAGATCCTTGCGGAACACCAGCATTTATGAGTAGAGTGTCAGATGAAACTCCATCGACCACTACATGGAGAGACCTGTTTGAGAGAAAACTAGCAAGCAGAGAACACAGCTGAGGGGGCAAGCCATAAGACGGAAGCTTGGCGAGGAGTCCCTGGTGCCAAACTCGATCGAACGCCTTGGAGATATCTAATGCCACAGCTAAAGTTTCTCCATACTTTTCAATAGATAGCTGCCATATATGTGAGACGTAAGCGAGCAGGTCACCAGTTGATCTCTGATGGCGGAAGCCATATTGCCTATCGTTGACAATTCCTGAGTCTTCCAGATATTTCATGAGCTCGATGTTGATGGCTTTTTCCATGACCTTTGAAATAATAGATAGCAGTGCGATAGGTCTGTAGTTGCTAGGTAGGGCCTTTTTGCCTTTTTTAGGGACTGGCTGTACTCTTGCCATTTTCCAATTGGACGGAAATACCCCCGAATTGTAAGAGTGGTTGAACAACTTGCAAAGAACAGGTGTTAGTTCGGGGGCACATTTCTTGAGAACAATCGGCGGGATTCCGTCAGATCCACAGGCTTTGTTGGTGTTGAGACCCAGCAAAATCTTTCTGATAGTACGTTGGCGAAAGGTGATCTCGGGCATGTGACTATCAATAGGTGTAATGTTCGGGGGTTGTTTTCCCGATGAATCCAGAGTGGAATTTCCAGCAAATAGGTGCGCAAAGATATTGGCTTTTTCCTGGGCAGTCGTTGCTAGTGTTCCATCTTCTTTGGTTAGAGGAGGAAATGAGCTGGAAGTGAAGTTTCTTCCCACAGCTTTGGCGAAAGACCAAAATGAACGGGATCCGTTAGGACATTCAGCAAGTTTTGATCTTATTTTGGCATTGTGGGCATCTTTTAAAGTTAATAAAGCGTGTATAAAAAAAACTTTTAACGAGAGTTATCATTTATGTAGCTGACAGCTGCAGACGCTGAAGCGTCACGATGCATTGTATGGTTTGAAAAATTAACGTTTTCCTACGACCTTCTGAGAAAATAACCCATTTCATTTAGTTTCCACACGCAGAGTATTTAATTTTCACATGCTTGTGGAAAAAAACATTCACACACACCTCCAATCTTCGAACGCCGCTGGCCTAATAAGTGGGTAAACCACTACAATTTTTTTTGCTTTAGAAATGCATGCCATTGCGTTTTTGAAATATGACCTCTTGAAGTTTGCTCACGCGTCTGATTTCCAAGTGTGTGGTTGTCTGGACAGCAATAAAGATGGCTTCTCTCGAAAGTAATAAAATAAGAATGGTTAAAACTTGTAAACATCACATTCTCCGAATTAATGACAAAGAAAATATGCCGAATAATAAACGTTAATGGCCCTTGAAGTAACAGTACCATACAAATATATGGGGAATTATACCGAAAACAATATTTAGTGCCGACTATAAAAATTATACCGTGTTTAGAGCTCATTTGGATTTTTTCTAGGAGGAACTGTGATGAAATGGCGTTTAATGTGACAATAAGGCACTCCCAAGTGCAATATGAATAATTGTTGGATATTCGAGTAATGGTTTTGTATTAGAATGTTTGTCAGTATTGAATGAATGTGGTTTTTTGTGGATGACATGTTTTTTGGGTAACCTTCCACAGTCTGAAAATGAAAATATAATCAGGAAAATCTATACAAGTGTAGAAAGGGCAAACTGATTAGTTCACCCCGATAAGTTATTGCGTTCACCAAATTATATTTCCTATAGAAAAATGATTCAATTTGTCAATAACTTGCCGTTTTCTGAATTTGCCTATCAACAAATTTTTTCAAAAGATTCAAAAGATACTTCTCTATATAGTTATTGCTTGACGCTTCGGGGACTATATCTGCCCCCGTTCTCAAAATCTTCTAAATCTCCTTTAATTGTTTTATAATTTGGATTTTTTCTCGCAGAGTCTTTTTCGCTTTTTCAACTGACGGATGTCAATTGAGATCTGCCAAAAAAGTTTGAGAGTGACGTATTGCTCGTTTGATATATGGGGTGTTGTTCGGATCAGTTTATTAGCATTCTACCATATCTCACTTCCTCTCTGAGTAGAGGTAACCATGTATGATCCATTTCAACAGAATTTGTTGAAAAGCAGTTGTTATTGGAAAGAAGAATACAGGCCGTTTCTTTCAATTTTCTCCTCTCTTGATGTGGTTCTTTCATCAAGATTTTTGTCCTATTCCATTCAATCGTATGATCGCCATTGGATGTGAGGATATGTTCTGCAATTTTTTATCCAGTTATTTGTCGATTTCTGATGTAACTCCACAATGGTCCAAAAATATGGTGGAGATACGTGGATGATGTTTTCGCTATCTGGAATCGAAGTGAAGAAGTATTAAACATTTTCTTGGATCATATAAACGGTCAAGAACCGACGATCAAATTCACGTTAGAATCAGAACAAAACAACCAACTCCCCTTTTTAGATGTCATGATCCAAAAATCATCATCCCGAATCGAAACAGCTGTACACAGAAAGAAGACGCATACCAATCGATATCTACACTATAACTTAAACCGTCATGCCAGTGTGAAAAAAGGCATAGTTAAATGTCTCTATAATCGAGCCCAAACGGTTCGCAATTCCAACCAGAATCTACAGGAAGAAATAAACATCATAAAATCTGTTCTCAAGGAAAATGCATATCCAGATCAGTTTGTGGAAAAAACAATCACTGACATTGAAAACAAAAACCCATCAAACAACCAATTAACACAACCAACAGGAGTACTCCCACCACCTACACATTTCACAACCAACATAATACCTTATGTCCCCGGATTATCTGAAAAGATCAAACGAATTGGACATAGGTATGATGTGAGAACATCATTTAGAACAACAAACACACTGAGATCTATACTAACACAAAAAAAACCAAAAAACGCATAAGAAAATACCAAAAACTGTGTTTACAACATACCTTGTTCTTGTGGTGATAGTTATATAGGTGAAACGTCAAGACCATTGGAAGTGCGCCAAAGTGAACATCAGAGTTACATCAGAAATCGACAAATAACTGCATCAAAAATTGCAGAACATATCCTCACATCCAATGGCGATCATACGATTGAATGGAATAGGACAAAAATCTTGATGAAAGAACCACATCAAGAGAGGAGAAAATTGAAAGAAACGGCCTGTATTCTTCTTTCCAATAACAACTGCTTTTCAACAAATTCTGTTGAAATGGATCATACATGGTTACCTCTACTCAGAGAGGAAATGAGATATTGTAGAATGCTAATAAACTGATCTGAACAACACCCCATATATCAAATGAGCAATACGTCACTCTCAAACTTTTTTGACAGATCTCAATTGACATCCGTCAGTTGAAGAAGCAAAAAAGACTCTGCGAGAAAAAATCCAAATTATAAAACAATTAAAGGAGATTTAGAAGATTTTGAGAACGGGGGCAGATATAGTCCCCGAAACGTCAAGCAATAACTATATAGAGAAGTATCTTTTGAATTTTTTGATAGGCAAATTCAGAAAACGGCAAGTTATTGACAAATTGAATCTTTTTCTATAGGAAATATAATTTGGTGAACGCAATAACTTATCGGGGTGAACTAATCAGTTTGCCCTTTCTACACTTGTATAGATTTTCCTGATTATATTTTCATTTTCAGACTGTGGAAGGTGACCCAAAAAACATGTCAAGAAATGTTTGTCACTTCAGTAAGCATTTTCTATTTCCAACAAAATTCAGGTATAAGGATAGGCAATCTAAAATTAGGAGTAATACTGACGAAATTAATTTAGATTATACAGTGAGCACGTAAAGGTTGGAACAAATTCGTTAAAAGCTTGATATGGCCATTGGGGAAAAAAATCAGACACGTCGATTTTGTTTTACAGTTGGGCAGTTTTTGGTCGACTCATATTTTTGATGACGTCATCACTGTTCGAGTTATGACGTAATTTATTTTTAAATGGCAATACCCTATTTTGATAATACCTTCAAAAAGAACGCATTTTTCTGTGTATGGATGTCATTTTTTTTTATATTACATAAGAACATTTCCTGAAATTAATTCAGTGATACTAAAATACGCCTGTTTCTAACTTTCGTTCCCACGGTGACACTGACTGTAAATACTTTTTCAAAATTACTGTTTATCGGTTTAAGTTTTTTTGTACAACTGTTCTAAGAACATGTCCCACTAACATTAATTTGACTTCACAATAATAGTAAGCTATCAAATAATTGTGGTGTAAATAAGTTATCGACATCATGGTTCGTTTAAGCGCTAAGAACTTTTTAACAAAAAATTAAACCGACGAAAAAATCAACTGAAGAGCAAAAAATAAACTCAACCTTCTTAGTCTTAATTTTAATTGAGCTCCTTAACTGATGTAAGTAGCTAATTTTGAGTCGGCGCCAAACAAACAATTATCGAAGATCATTATATTACTTTGAAAAGTAATCAAAACGCCGCTGTGCATCTCGCTGCCATCATTTGACGCTTCACCTAATTCAATTGCTAGTTTGTTTGGCGCCGACCCAAAATTAGTTACTCACGTTAGTTTAGGAGCTCAATTATCATTAAGACTGAGGTTTAGTTTATTTTTTGTTTTTCAGATAATTTTTTCGTCGGTTTAATTTTTTGATAAATTTTTTTTATTTTTCAGTTTTTTGTGGTTGAAATCTACTAATTACTACCTACTCAATTTTTTATTTCTTCCAAAATACTTACTTTCCTAGCTTACATCAACTATCAACTGTTAAAAAAAATTAAAGCGACGAAATACGGAACTAAAAAGTAAAAATTAAAATAAACCTTCTAAGTCTCAATAACTAAGCTCCTTGACTAAAGTAAGTAACTAATTTTGAGTCGGCGCCAAACAAACAAGCAAATGAATTAGGCAAGGCAAAAAATTATGGCATCGAGTTGCGCGGTGACATTCTTATAATTTTTTTGAAGTAATTTAATGATCTTCGTTGATTGTTCGTTTGGCGCCGACTCAAAATTAGTTACACATTAGTTTAGGAGCTTAGTTATTGAGACTAGAAGATTTATTTTATTTTCTACTTTTCAGTTCCGTATTTCGTCGGTTTAATTTTTTGTTAAAAAGTTTTTATTTTTCAATTTTTTGTGGCTGAAATCTACTAATTACTACCTACTTGTTTTTTTATTACGTCCAGAATACTTATTTACCCACCAGGTTCCAAAGGGACGTGAACAAGTGGTCTGCTGTTGACTATGTTTTCAGCTTCAATCAAATAAGTCAATAGAATTTCTTCTCTGGGTGACCTTTCTTTCAGTGTTACTCCCAAAGCGATTTCGACAGACCTTATTAGTCGCTCCCAACTATCCCCCATGTGTGGACTTGCAGGTGGGTTGTGAACAAATGTTATTTCTTCCGAAGATAGTTGCCTGAGGATCTCATCTTGATCTAGTTCTGCCATCGCCTTCCGCAGTTCTTTGTCAGTACCATGCAGATTGGTACCGTTGTCGCAATAAATCTTCTGGGGACAACCTCTTCTTCCTGCCATTCTTCGGATAGTCATGATCGCCTAATCCGTGGTCAGTGTTGCGGCTAATTCCAAATGGATGGCTCTTGTACTGAAGCATGTAAAAAGCACACCATATCGCTTCTCTTTCCTTCTTCCTACGGTGATACCTAAAGGGCCAAAAAAATCCATACCCGAAAATGAAAATGGTCTGACAAAACTTCCAGTCTACAAAGTGGAAGAGGTGCCATTTCTAGAACAATCGGGACTGCTCTACGATTTTTGCAGTGTTAACAAGGTACCCAGCAGCTTTTCACAGCAGCTCTCAGCCCTATAATGTGGAATTTTTGTCACAATTCATTGACAACATAATTTTTATCATGGTGGTGGATAGTTGCCTGAGGATCTCATCTTGATCTAGTTCTGCCATCGCCTTCCGCAGTTCTTTGTCAGTACCATGCAGATTGGTACCGTTGTCGCAATAAATCTTCTGGGGACAACCTCTTCTTCCTGCCATTCTTCGGATAGCCATGATCGCCGAATCCGTGGTCAGTGTTGCGGCCAATTCCAAATAGATGGCTCTTGTACTGAGGCATGTAAAAAGCGCACCATATCGCTTTTCTTTCCTTCTTCCTACGGTGATACCTAAAGGGCTAAAAAAATCCATACCCGAAAATGAAAATGGTTTGACAAAACTTTCAAGTCTACAGAGTGGAAGAGGTGCCATTTCTGGAACAATCGGGACTGCTCCACGATTTTTGCAGTGTTGACAAGATACCCAGCAGCTCCTCACAGCAGCTCTTAGTCCTATAATGTGGAATTTTTGTCTCAATTCATTGGCAACGTAATTTTTATTATGGTGGCCAGCTTTCAAATGATAATGACCAACTGATAGTTTGGTATAACGATTTTTCTTGTCCAATATAATAGGAAATTTGGTGTCTTCAGCCAATGAATGAGATGTTAATATTATTCCTCGGACTCTCAAAATTCCATTATTATCCAAAATTGGCGAAAGAGTATATAACTTACATTTTTTCGTCAATGGCTTATTTTTCTTCAAATTTTCAATTTCTTCTGCGAAATCGTTTTCTTGTATATTCTCAATCCATACGTTTTCAGCCATATGAATTTCTTCAGGTAGCAATTCTGAAGGTAACTTTTTTATGTGAGGGTCTGATATTCTTTTCTTGATATGTAAAATTCTCAGTAACCACGCTGTTGCTCTGAGCAATCTGAACCATGAGAAGAATCTTTTGATGTCTGGTAAGGAATCAGATTCTTGTATCTGTAGCGTTACAGCTCTAACAAATTTTTATACACATTTTTTTTATTTTTCTTCTATGATTTCTGGTTTTGTTTGTGTAAGGATTGATATTAATGTGTTAGTTGTTCTGAAAGTGTTCTGATGTCATATTTGTTGCCAATCCGTTCAATCTTTTCACATAATCCGCGGAAATAGGGTATTGTGTTATTTCTGAGATGTATTGGTGGTTGTGTCTGTGTTGAAATTATTATTTGGTTGTTTTGTGTATTGTAATTTGAAATTTCATTGAGAATATTTTTCACTAATTCATCTGGATACGCATTGTTCTCCAATATTGATTTAATGAACACAGTTTCTTCTTCAAGGTTTTCTGTTGAACTGCATATCATTTTAGTTCTTCTTCTTCTTCTGTGCACATGGTGGGCAGGTTCAGGAGAACCCGTGCATGTAGGACTCTTTACTTGGGCCCATTGTGCGCTCACGTGATCTGAGAATCAGATCATTTTAGCTCTATTGTAGAGGCATTCAACTTCACCCTTTTTGACACTTGCGTGATGGTTCGAGTTGTAGTTGTGGTAAAAGTTATATTGGTGAGACATCAAGTCGATCAAAAGTGCGCAAGAACGAACATCGAGATCATATTAGGAATCGACAGATCACAGGTTCAAAAATATCAGAACATATTTTAAAATGCAATGGCAACCACATGGTACAATGGAATGAAACGACAATGATAGCCAAAGAACCGAATAACAAGAAGAGAAAACTAAAATAATCCGCATTCATTTTACTATCTGGTGAGAACTGTATATCAACAAATTCTTCTGATATGGATCACACGTGGAAACCCTTGCTGGAAGAAGATAATGGATTGACTCCATTATCCGGAAAACACTCCATACATCAAATAAACAAGTCTCATCATCCTTTTTGACAGAACTCTTTTGACATTATAAAAAAAAGACCACGTTCAATCACTGCGAGAGAAAAAGAGAAAAAAACTGACAAATTTCAATCTACATTCACAAGATTTTTTTAAAACGGTAACGGATACAGTTCCCGAAACGTCAAGAGTATACAGAGTGGTATCTTTGAATTCAATAATTTTTTTGATAGGCAAAAATTATAATACGACAAATTACTGACTAATTGGATATTTCTCAATTTGTGAAAAATAATTTGGTGTACGCTCTAACTTTTCGGGGCAAAGTAATTTATTTGCCCGTCTACACTTGTATAGATTCACTAATACATTTAATTTTGTTTTCAGGTCATGGAAGGTTATAATCCCAAAAAAGTGTCAAGAATTAGTATTCCTCCACAAAAAACAAGCTTCAAACAATAGGAATAGAACTTTTCGCCAGACCGGAATCAGTATTAACTCCAAATAGTATGGGACGTACCGAAAACTTTCTTTAGCCGTTCTTAGTAACGGAAATCTAAAAAATGCTCCGTACAATATAAATTATTAATATACACAGGTGTTCATATCTCCACTATCATAATTTGTTGAAAATGCATTGTTAACGATTACCATAAGTTTTATGAATGTACAGAAATAGTTATATCACTTCATTGTATTCCTGGAGGTTAAAGTAATTCCATAAAACCATAATAAAACTGAATACGGTAAGCGCATAAAAACCCGCTTATACAATACCGTTACTTTTATATTATCTTTTCATAACTACGTATTACCATAGGTTACGAAAATATTTATTGGTCCACTACTTGATGTTGAGTCCGGGTAAACAACTTGTAAAAACTGATAATTTATATCGGTCGATTTTTTTATAAAACGTTTTTTCCTGTCGGATTCACCTTTATTGAAATGATCCCAAACTATCTTCGAATATTTCACTGTGTGAAAAAAGGATCATCGTCATGACATACCGTACGTTTCAATCATGTTATGGGCAATCACGTAGTCAAGTTGATAATTACGAATCAAAATTGATGACCCACTTGATCACAGGAAAGTTCAGTTATTCAAATTATAATGATTTATCGGGAATTATTCTGAACGAGAATATAAATTAGACGATGCAGATGTCGCGAGATATTTAATTTATTTTTTAATTAACTAGTCTCGTTATCGGTATACAGTACTCACCAAAAAGCCAGCACTGTATGGAGAATCTTTCATTATTCATCTATCACAAAATTATATTAAAAAAATATATGCAATCCCCGAAGCTTTTGATGTGGTCGCGAAATTGTATTTCGCATGATGTGTTTCGAACGTAAAATACTCGTATTGCATACGTTAGATTTTTTTATTATTTCATTTTATTCACAGCTGATATGTTATAAACACGAAGAATTTTCCCAAAATGAGGGCTTATTAGATGTTTATGACAGTTGCAGAAAATTTATAATAGTATAAGTGTTGAAAAGGGAAACATTCTCAATTGAATATTGATAGAAAGATGATCGTGGAAGCGTGAAATAGATTTTCGTCGACAAAAATGTATTGAAGACCTATTGAATGCGATGTCTCTCCTGCGTCAATGTTACGAATGATTTCTGTTGAATACTCTCTTTTGGAAAACATTCTTCTTTGCCTCATTCATCTTTATGAGTTCTTAGTTAAGACTGGAATAGAAAATCAAATAAATATCTGAATGAAAATGCAAATTTTCAATTTCAGATTTTTTCTTTTGAGTTAGGGCCTTTTCAGAATGTCTATCAGATGTAGTTCAATGTCCAGCGTGGCTTTAGCCGGGAAAGTAGTTGTTTTCTGTTAGACATTCACAAAAAATAACTTCATTTCAATCGCGGATTTTTCAATTCACAGAAAAATCTTTCTATCAATATTCAATTGAGAATGTTTCCCTTTTCAACATGAATACCCCACAAGAGGTTATCTTGACGATGGAAGATAGTGACTAAAGTTTATCTTTCAGTCGCAGATGATTCCACATCTGATTTTATGAACATCCTGTTTATATTTTCAACAAATCAATCTATCATACCCCATGGCAGGTTTCAATGTCAGAAAACACTAATTTCAAAGTGTCTCTAAAAGAAATGATTCTAACTTTTTCCATCTTTTCAAAGTGAGATTGCTTCTTGAAAATGTGTTTCCCATTTCTTCCGGTCTTCCTGATGATCGTGGAAGCGCGAAATAGATTTTCGTCGACAAAAATGTATTGAAGACCTAGTAAATGCGATGTCTCTCCTGCGTCAATGTTACGAATGATTTCTGGTGAGTACTCTCTTTTGGAAAACATTCTTCTTTGCCTCATTCATCTTTATGAGTTCTTAATTGAGACTGGAATGGAAAATCAAATAACTATCTGAATGAAAATGCAAATTTTCAATTTCAGATTTTTTCTTTTGAGTTAGGGCCTTCTCAGAATATCTATCAGATGTAGTTCAATGTCCAGCGTGGATTTAGCCGGGAAAGTAGTTGTTTTCTGTTAGACATTCACAAAAAATAGCTTCATTTTAATCAAAGATTTTTCAATTCACAGAAAAATCTTTCTATCAATATTCAATTGAGAATGTTTCCCTTTTCAACATGGATACCCCACAAGAGGTTATCTTGACGATGGAAGATAGTGACTAAAGTTTATCTTTCAGTCGCAGATGATTCCACATCTGATTTTATGAACATCCTGTTTATATTTTCAACAAATCAATCTATCATACCCCATGGCAGGTTTTAATGTCAGAAAACACTAATTTCAAAGTGTCTCCAAAAGAAATGATTCTAACTTTTTCCATCTTTGCAAAGTGAGATTGCTTCTTGAAAATGTGTTTCCCATTTCTTCCGGTCTTCCTGATGATCGTGGAAGCGCGAAATAGATTTTCGTCGACAAAAATGTATTGAAGACCTAGTAAATGCGATGTCTCTCCTGCGTCAATGTTACGAATGATTTCTGGTGAGTACTCTCTTTTGGAAAACATTCTTCTTTGCCTCATTCATCTTTATGAGTTCTTAATTAAGACTGGAATGGAAAATCAAATAACTATCTGAATGAAAATGCAAATTTTCAATTTCAGATTTTTTCTTTTGAGTTAGGGCCTTATCAGAATATCTATCAGATGTAGTTCAATGTCCAGCGTGGATTTAGCCGGGGAAGTAGTTGTTTTCTGTTAGACATTCACAAAAAATAGCTTCATTTTAATCAAAGATTTTTCAATTCACAGAAAAATATTTCTATCAATATTCAATTGAGAATGTTTCCCTTTTCAACATGAATACCCCACAACAGGTTATCTTGACGATGGAAGATAGTGACTAAAGTTCATCTTTCAGTCGCAGATGATTCCACATCTGATTTTATGAACATCCTGTTTATATTTTCAACAAATCAGCCCGATTCTATTCAACATTGGTGTCTGTGGGTTTTTATGGGGTCGGAGATTATCAGTTTTTATCCGAGTTCAATGAGATGACGGATTTCATGAATGACTAAAAAGAAATGAATAAAAATTAAGACAAGCTTCTATACAAATACACTAAGAAGGAAAAAATAATGTCTTCAATTGTTTGATCTAGGTTATTATGTGAGTAACAGATACAAAAGCTTGCCGCAAATAAGTTATTTTTGCACGACAAGATTTTGAATCAGCTACTCACAAATAACCTAGATCAAACAATCAAATATTTTTTTCCTTCAGAGCCGGATTAAGAGGGGGGCCTCTACAAGAGAGGGGCCTCCACAATATAAATTTTTAGGTAAAATTTCCTAACAAATACTGAAGTGTATAAGTGAGCCTTTAAAGCACGCGAAACGAGTTTGAGGGCACGATGCGGAGCGGAGTGCCCTCAACGTTGCAAGTGCTTTGAAGTCACTTATACACGTGTATCATATGCTATTTTTTATCATAACTTCAATAACAATGCTGGAAATGAATTTTAAATCAGGATACTGTTCCTTGTACGGGATGTTTCAAAATTCAGTATCAAGATTTCAGGGGGGTATTTTTCATGTCAAAATAAGACTTTTTTCCATAAACATGTGTCCGCAAACGCTTCGTTACCAATCTACAGAGCGTTAAAGTGAATTTATTTTCATTTTGACGTTTAGGTTTGTTTTGAAGCATGTGACATTATTTGAAAGTTGATGGATGTCTCATCGTGTATTTGTTTAACATTGAAATGGAAAATGGACCATATTCATTTGAACATCTGGCTGACATCCATTTTGTTTATGGTAACGGACTTGAAGCTCAGAGGTTGTACGCACTAAGAATTCCTAATCGCCGGCTTCCCAACCATAGAACTTTTATTATAAATTCCATCAGCACCTTCGGGAATACGGCAGATTTCAGACTCCAAGACACGATGCTGGCAGACCGCGACAAGCACGCAACGCAGTTA
Source organism: Gonioctena quinquepunctata (assembly GCA_018342105.1). Classification (NCBI taxonomy): domain Eukaryota; kingdom Metazoa; phylum Arthropoda; class Insecta; order Coleoptera; family Chrysomelidae; genus Gonioctena; species Gonioctena quinquepunctata. Next base: position 12,017 of record JAFIRS010007297.1, on the reverse strand, counting down.
GAGATGAAGAGATTTCAAATATTATCGACGAAAAGCCTGGTATGAGTACTCGAAAAATAGTACGGTATTCGGATGTTTCCCATTCAACTGTCTGGAGGGTTTTACACGAAAACATGCTATACCCATATCATATCCAGCGCGCCCAAGGTTTGCTTCCTCGAGATTTTCCACGGCGCTTGCAGTTCTCTCGATGGATACTGCACAAACTGTAGTAGGGATCCTGCATTTTTATCTCTTATCCTTTTTCCGACGAAGCTCACTTTACACGCGACGGAGAAGTGAATTACCACATCGTTCATATTTGGGCACTAGAAAATCCACACATGATCAGACAATCTCGACACCAGGAACAGTTCAGCGTAAACATATGGGCAGAAATAGTAGAAGATACTTCAATTGGTCCTTTTATTCCACAGCGAATCTTAAATGGTGCCACATATTTAAACTTCCTACAGAACGAATTTCTTGCACTAGTGGAGAACGTGCCTTTGAAAGTTCGTCAACAAATGTGGTTTATGTACGATGCCCGCCCCTCATTTTCAAGTCATTGTCCGCGATTATTTAGATACATTGTTTCCCAATCGGTGGATTGGCAGAGCAGGTCCAATCGCTTGGCCCCCACTGTCCCCGGATTGCAACCCGCTGGACTTCTTTTCATGGGGACATGTAAAGGGCCTAGTTTATAATGCAGTGCCTTCCATCGAAGTTCTTAGTAAACGATTCATGGATACCTTCCATACCATAAGAAACCCTCCAGGAATTATGGAACGCGTACGCAGTCTATGGGAAGAAGAGTGGAAGGTTGTATCGCAGAAGGAGAAGGGCATTTCCAGCACCTTTTATGAAAAGTCAAGGTTCGTTAGGTTTCTTATTTTTGAGGTAATGTTTAAGGAAACTTGTAATTCATATAACATATCAAATAAGTAGCGTTTTTTGTTTTAAATGTGATAATAGATTCCCTTCCCCCCTTTTGTTAAATTTTTTAATTAAATGTAGCGAATTACAAAAAATGTATTAACTTTTTTTCTTGATAACGGTCGTAGATGCGTAAACATTATAAAAAACAAAAAAATTTATGAACAAAACAAAGAATTCATTGCATATCTTAGAATCCACCAGAGGCGCACTACAAAAAAGTTTAAGGGGCGAAAAAGGACTTGACCCCTGAAAAAATATCTCCCTGTAGATTCCTACAATCACTCGGCATACTGGATGATGTAAACCCTGAAACGTAACCTATGTTTCAATTTGATCTCAATATCGCAAAAACTGAAAGAGCTATGAAGAAAAAAATAAAAAATCTTGAAACTTTAACGCTCTGTAGATCGGTAACGAAACGTTTGCGGACACATGTTTATGGAAAAAAAGTCTTATTTTGACCTGAAAAATACGCCTTTGAAATCTTGATACTGAATTTAGAAACACCCTGTACATCTAATCAGGTATGTAATGGACATCTGATGTCACGTTTTATTGACAGGGATATAGCAATTGTTGTTCACAAGCTCATTTGACAGTTCATATGATTGATATGAAAGTTGGACTTGTTTTTGTTAACTAGCAACCTTTAAAACACGGCGTGTTTCAATCTTGAGACTTTTTCCTTTAAAACACGGCGTGTTTTAATCTTGACATTTCGCACGCTTTTTTTAGTTCATATAACAAGGATTATGATGCAGGTATAATGAAAAATATGTTGTTCGAGGTTATGATATGGTTTCTATTAATCCGGTCAATTTAGACATAAAAATAGTGGTCAAATAACAAAAATTTCCGGAGAGCCAAATATTGGTGGAGAGCTGGGGTTCACCATTACAAATGAAGTTTTAAAAATCCCCATCGATCCTATGTGTGCTAAAAAAGTTATTCGGGGTCAAAGGTCGAAATTTGAGGTTTTTTCGATTTTTCGAAAACGGTGAGTTTTATCCAAAAAAAAATCCTTCGACCAAAGTTGTGGATCCTAAAATTCTCTACAAAAATGGTTTCTATGATTTTTTTCCTAAGAGTTACCATTCCTGAGATATCGCGATTCTAAGAGTCACATTATACATGATATGCACATATAAGCCACGTATATACATAATCAGGCACTTAAGACAAGTATAAATACCTATTCGTGACTCTTTTATATATATCATACTATTCTGGAAACATTTATTCAAAAGATAGTCAGTCCCTAACTGAATCCCCTCTACCCACGTGGCCTTGAAAAACATCTGGCCATTCATAGAAACGAGTGATGATTGCCAGTTTTCGTTGGATGAATTGAAGAATGTTTGTCAAGATGGAGCTTTAGATGACAGAACTATAAAAATACAATTGAAATTGAAGTATGGCAGTAGAATTATTATTACAGAGAAGCCTGGAAAATAACATTTATTTGTTTTATTGACAATTACCAAGATATTTTAAGTCAAATCTGGTCTGATATAAAACACTTGGATGAAAAAGACAAGCGGTTAAAAACTTTGAAAGCTGCGGCAGCAATTGTTGCGTCTTGCGTTTTCGATAAAAAGTGTTATTTTTTATAAATATGTTCTGTATCTACGCAGACATTATGGGCTTACGTATTTGACGGCTACAGTGACTCGACAAAGAATATTAAAGCTGCAGAACAACGTCGTCGAACTACAAAAACATAATCGGGTTCCGAGATGATCTTTGATGAATTTATGACAGTTCCAGCGGATCAACAACAATTTTTCGCTAACATTGATAATAAATCTCGTTTCATTTCCATGTTAAGAGACAAATTAACAGTTGCGAATATTGCAGTGAAACAAGCTCGAAATCACGCAGATGTCCTCATAATTGAAACAGCAAAAGAAAAATTCAATGCAACAAACACAACAATTGTAGTTGGTGAAGATGTTGATTTGTTAGTACTACTTACTGCAAGGACTCCAATGGATGAAATTATTTATTTTCTGAAATCTGGAAAGGCTCAACAGCGAACAGAAATGTTCTCCGAAAAGTTTATCTGCTTATCCCAAATGCCAAAACTATATTTTATTTTTACATGCGATAACCGGCTGCGGCACTTCGTCAGCAATGTACAGAAGGGGCAAAACGTCAGTATTTAAATTATTCGAGAAAAAAAGATTTGACTGACTGCGCTAAATTATTTACAGGAATTGATTCCACACCTCAAACAATAATTACGGAAGGAATTCGCTTTCTTCTTGCGGTTTATGGAGCTCCAAAAAATTACTTGCATTGATAAATACCGATACTTAACTTTTGTAAAAAATACGCGAAACAAGAAACAAGTACAACTATCATGTCTTCCTCCAACATCGGCATCTGCTATTCAACACTTGTATCGAGTATACTACCAAGTTCAAACATGGCTAGGCAATCAACTGAACCCAGAAGACTGGGGTTGGAAATTGATAGATAATACTCTGGAACCGATTGTAGACAATTTTAAGATCTACAACTTTGGTCTGAAGTTTTTTTTCGATTAAACTCACCGTTTTCGAGAAAAATCCAAAAAACCTCAAATTTTGACCTTTGACCCCAATAACTTTTGTAGCACATATAGGATTGATGGGGATTTTTAAAACTTTATTTCTAATGGTAAACCCCAGCTCTCCACCAATATTTGGCTCCCCGGGAATTTTTGTTATTTTAAATGTCTATATTGACCGGACTATATGACAAAAGGTTTATTTATTATATGAGTTTATTGTCTTAGACCATAAGACACAAGCGTTTTATCGAGACACTAGTGTTTTATTGACCTAAAGACGTTGGTAAACAGAAAAATTATGACTTTATAATATGCCAGCAGTGGATAAAATATCTAACTCCTCCAGAGCAGAAACGTTTTGCAAACTCTTTGTAACGAATGCGAAATACTCATTTCGCACAATTTTTTTTGAATATCAATTACTCGTTAATTAGATAAAAGACAACATGCATTTGCAAAAATTTATGACCATCATTATTCAAAATTATGTGATAATTAAATCATTTACTGGCGAACAAATGAATCAGAATATTCAAGGTAACAAAAAAAAGCAAGAACGGAGCTTGTGCCGAAAAAGAGGAACAGGAAATTATATTCAGCACGAGAACACATGATTACTCACCGAAATTATCATCTTGAGAATTAAGTTATTGACCTCTGGCAGGAGAAACGCATACAGGATCTATCAGTATATTACGCACGAAGAGAAAGACAAAGTAGCTGTGATGCAATCATTTCTGGCTTCATTTCAATTAACAATATTTCGCATAGAGCTGGAAATTAGTACAGGTCTCAGGTACACTATCACAAATAAAATATCAAAATCCTCACTGATCCTACGTCTGCTAAAAAAATATTAAAAACCAAAGGTCAAAAGCATAGGTTTTCTGCATTTTTCTCGTAAACCGTAAATGTTGTCGCAACAATAGATCAGACAATAGTTGTAGATCATGCAATTGTCTACAAAAATTGTATCCACACTTGTTTCCTGAGCTATCGCAATCCCAAAAGTTGAAGAAGTCGAATTCTACATGATATGCACACATTTCCGCACCACCTGTGAGGTAGTGTACTTGGCGCATATTTTTAACGTAGTTTTCCCAGTAGGCATACTCCGCGATCTATTGTGATTCAGTTTTATCAGACAATATTCTATTGATTGAAAAATGCTACTATTGGGAATGATTAAAGTTAATCAAATTATTGTTGACTTTGGGAAAATTTTAGTCTGACTCAATTCAATCCATTTATTTTTCTTTGGACATACGTACGTATAGAATTTATCACCTACAAATAAGTAAAAAAATAAAATAAAACATGTTAAAATGTACAAATATTAAAAAGATATATGTCTATGAGTTGAGGAATTCACCAAGGATGTAGTAACATCTATCTATCAAATATATTTTGAGAATTCGGGAAAATTCAGTATGATTTGCAACCTGTGTTATATTCTTTGGTAATTTATAGAAAAATCGAAGTCCCATCCCAAAGGGGTGGTTTCGGAGTCAGAGATTATGAATTTTTTATTAAAATTCATGAAATAAAAATGGTGGCTCATGGAAAATAACAAAATGGCGCTCCAAGATGGCGGACGAGATTTAGGTTTATGGGGTCCGATTCGATTCAAAATTGGTATGTGAGGGTTTTCAGGGTCAAACATTATGAATTTTTCTACAAAATTCTTGAAATCAAAATGGCGGCTCCAAGATGGCCGATGATGTCTGTGTTTATGGTCCGATTCTATTCAAAATTAGTATGTGGGGGTTTTCGGGGTCGGAGATTATGGATTTCACAAATTCAAGATGACGGAAGAGTTTTGTAATTATGGCCCGATAAGATTCAAAATTGGTATGTCGTGGTTTTTGGGTTATCGATTTTTATTTAAAATTCATAAATTGAAGATGGCAACTCCAAGATGGCGGATGAGTTAATCTTCAGATGGTCTCCCCATTGAAGGACTAGATAGCTCAGAAAAAGGCCTCATAATAACGATGTTTTAACAAAAATGCATATTAAGGCGTACTTAAGTACCTACTAAAAAGCACAAACAAAATAATTATTGAAAAACCTTGTTCAAGACAAGCTTTCATTCAAAAGCACTAAAAAGTAAAAAAAAATGCTTTGGATGTGTGACTTAGGTTATTCCGTGAGTTAGAGATTCAAAAGCTTATCGTTTTTGTATTCGAACTGAAAACTTTGCGCGACAAGCTCTCAAATCTATAATTCACGGAATAACCTACGTCACACATCCAAAGCAGTTATTTTTTAATTTTTAGCGCATTTGAATAAAAGTATGTCTTCAAAAAGGTTTCTTATTAATTATTATTTTCTCTCTACTAAGAATTATGCACGATAGTAATAAAATGAGTATTCATACAAGAATCTTTTCACGGAAAACGCATTCTTAATGGTTTTTCGACTAATCGCTCAACTATAAATAACATATACCTACCTAAAGACAAAAGCTTACACTAAGCGAGCAAAATACCGTCGCGCAGGTTCTGGTTTTTCAAGTTTTGTGCACATAAGTCAGCGGAGCCAACAACAAGGCCAAAAGGAAAAAGATTTCACCGACACGGTGTCGTCATCATCAAGTCTAATGCAATTATGTTTAAATTATAGATACGAGGGGAATCGGAATATAGCAATCATTCGACTGGACCCAAAAAAATATACAAAATAATTAATACAACTTTTTTTTAAACTAGTGATTTTCAAATACACCAAAAAAAAATTTGATATTAGTCTATAGATGTCCGTAACTAAATAGAAATTGAATAACAAGCGAATATAGGTATTGCTGGGAATACGAGATTCACAAACTTGTGCCAGAAAAACATGTTTATATCTCCTACTTTAAATGATCGCGTAACAAACTTTTGAATGTGTTCTTCGGAAACTGATGCAAATACGAGCACAATTCTCTTACCAACTATTTATTTTCCTGTATTTTATTGGGTTCTCTTCCCCTGAAGGTGAGAATTATTCGTTTTAATCTTTCCTGAGGAACCAAGTTAATAAATGAATAAATATATTCCCAACTTGATGAATTCAGAAATTACCTGAACATTACGAATAATTGAAAGATGAAAAATATGGGGGAAATCGAAATGGCTCTGGTTTTTCCAGGTAGATTTTCAAGGGACCGTTATGGCTTCCGCTAGGGAGGTGGCTCCCATGAATAGTTCTATATATTTAGAAATTTAGGTAAATATCAGAACAATGTTGCCGGATTCATTTTTATTTTAAATGTCATTACCCTTAGATCATATATGCAACGCTAGATACGGCACCTAGGTTATTGTTTTGGTAGGTCCAGGGGGGATCAGCGTACTCAAGCTATTGACAGTTACACGCGGTACTGGCTATTAAGAGTACCCCCTCTCATCTGTACGCCTCTAATACCAAACAAATATTACAGAATGCCGTATCTAGCGTAGCATATATGATCTAAGGTATTACCCGAACAGTTTTTTCTAGAAAATGCAATCTTCGTAATGACTGTTCACTTATAAATAAAGGTATCTACATAGGGTTTTTAATCTTCGTAATCACAGTTGATTTAGTAATGACGATACGTACTTAAGGTTTTACCTGCGGGGGTCGTTGAATTAGATTAGATTTGTAGGGTCTTGTGGGCTAGGAGCCACTTGACTAATTTTGTAGGGTGAATTTTTCTTCATTGCCTTACTATGCACCTTCTTATAAACCATGTGGTGTACCCCAAAGCCACATATTTGTTACATATAAACTTAATTTTTTAAGACACGCATATATTGACAGCAGATATTTTTTGTTTCAGGTAAGCATCAAGTAGTTCTGCCTTCAAAGTGAGTGACTAATTTCTTCTCAATTCTAATTCATACAAAATCCTCTTCAATGAAGGACACTTATTGTAGTATTCTTCCACTTACATCATATGCAGATATGAACTATGTTCCTTAATTAAAAAATCAACAATGAAGTCATCACTCTACAACTCTGTAAGTAAAACAATACAAAAACTCGAAGACTGCGACCTTTGCAAATCTATTGTGTATGCTCCTGTTGGAGTTCCCTGTCTAGGCCTATCCTCGTTACTAGACTCCATAGGCCAGACCTTCAGTTCTCCATATATTGCGGGGGTTGTAGTTTTTCCTCCCCTATCATTGAAAACCTTAGCCTTGTGAAGCATTCACAGTAGCACAGTATGTGCGCTGATGTTTCTTCCTCCTCTCGGCAGAACCTACATGATGGCATTCCTATTGTTGATGCTGTTTCTCAAAAACCTTAGACAAATATACAATCACCTTTTTTAAAATCTAATGAAAACAGGGAAGGGAAAAAAGGCAAATAAAAACCAACTTTTTAACACACCACAATAGCAAATATTTCACACATCTACAACAACGTTCGAACGAGCAGCAAGAGAATGATCATACATGAATAAAACGTCGGATTATTTCGTAAGTAAAAAGTTTTTAACAAATACAGTTTTTATGCCAATCATTTATTAATACTTCATTTATGTACACTATATGTTGTTATTTTAAATTATTAGTTTAGTTTTACCTGAAGATGACAAATATAAATGTCGAAACGTCGTTTTAAATAAAGCCTTCGACTGATAACTGTAGAAAATAAATAAACATTTATGGTCAAGAAAATCAAAAAGGATATATATATATTACACAGAACGCACTAGGAGTACGACTATTGGTGTCGTGGATTGGCCTTTGCTGGCATCTTTTGGTGACCGATTAATGTGCACGAAATTTCGTGTCATTGAAATTCCGCGATAACAGGTCTAAGCTTCAACACACAGATTATAGGTGTCACTACCTATAATTTGATGCTTTATATATATATATATATGTATATATATATATATATATATATTTATATATATATATATATATATATTTATATATATATATATATATATATATATATATATATATTTATATATATATATAGGAGGAAAGAAATGAGTACGCTCGAAGTTGTCTCTACAGTTTATTGGTAGATATTAATTAGCTTAGACATATTTCGGGACTAATTAGTCCCATCTTCAGAATGATATATAGGAATTATCTGGAATATTATATAATTCACGGATTTTGTTTTGGGTGACAGACATTTTCAGTAATGGCCGTTGAAAAAGTTATACTTACACGAAAATAAATAAAGACACAACTTAAAAATTAACAAAACATTGGATTGCGATCCCAACCAGGGGAAAGTTGTTAACATCCTTTAAAGGGATGGAAACATGATCATAATATTCGTTACAATGTTAAAAATGAACATAATCTTGGGATGAATAAAAGCTGAAACGTTTGAAGAATGACAGCAAGTAGAAGATTGAAATTCAAAAAGTGTCCTGTAGTGATAGGACATAACAACTGTTCAATGGTTAAAGAACAATGTAAATGCAAAGGCTTGAAGAGACATCTATGAGAGTAGTTCTCAACTATTTTGATTCGAAGGTAAGGAAAAGACACCATGCTTAGTCTGCTGAGTTGAAACATTTGAAAAATAAATGTCAGATGTTATTTACTTGGGAAATATATAATAGATTTTTTTGTTTTTTTTTATATTTATCGAGTTTATCCTAAAGATTTTTTTTTTTATGTTCTGGTTTCCACGAAAAGGGATATCCTGTAATGTTCAGATAACATCGTGGGAACCAAGGGAAAGAAGGTAGGAGTTGGTGTTCTTCTTAAATTTCTGGAGGTTGTATGCCTCGGGGAACACCTCCCTAGGCAATGAGTTCCAAAGCCTCGCTGTTCGTTGGATGAACGAGTCCTTGGAAAGTGATGTTCTGCAGGTCTCCAAAGTGACCACGAAGGGGTGTGATGACTGAACTTGACGGGTTAGTCTCGAAGAGACTGCCAAAGCAGGAACGATTGTTGATATTTCAGAAGAGCATCGCCCATGAAAATATCTATAAAATAGAGACAAATCGCCAACTTGTCTACGGTGTTCCAGACAAGTGAGCGAGTTTGTAAGCGAGGCATCACCGACGAGACGAATTGCCCTTTTTTGGACAGAATCCAATAGCCTCAGGATATGTTTAGGTGCCGCGCTCCAAATATGGGAACAGTATTCCAGGACAGGTCGGATCTGTGCCTTATAGATCATAAGCAGCTGAGTGGGGGTGAAATAGCTCTTGGCACGAAACAAAAAACCAAGTTTTTGGGATGCACTTTTGGCAATGGACCTCACGTGATTTTCCCGGGAAAAGGTTATTGCTGATAGTAATACCAAGCATCGATATGGATGACTTCAGTGGTATGGTTACTCCTGACAAAGTTATGTTAGGCACAGTGAGATCGGCTTTCTAGAGAAAAGACATGCTTGTGTTTTGTTTGCATTGAATTCTACCAAGTTATTAGATCCCCACTCGAGAATTGTTGCTAAGTCCATATTTATATTATTAACATTTCTTCCTCGTTCATTTCTGGTTTCACGGGCTGATATAGGGGCCCTGGAAGAGAAAGCGGTATGGAGGGTACTATCATCGGCAAAGCTGTGTACTGGACATGAAGTTGCTTTCAACAGGTCGTTGATGTGAAGTAGAAATAGTGTTGGTGCGAGAATAGATCCTTGCGGAACACCAGCATTTATGAGTAGAGTGTCAGATGAAACTCCATCGACCACTACATGGAGAGACCTGTTTGAGAGAAAACTAGCAAGCAGAGAACACAGCTGAGGAGGCAAGCCATAAGACGGAAGCTTGGCGAGGAGTCCCTGGTGCCAAACTCGATCGAACGCCTTGGAGATATCTAATGCCACAGCTAAAGTTTCTCCATACTTCTCAATAGATAGCTGCCATATATGTGAGACGTAAGCGAGCAGGTCACCAGTTGATCTCTGATGGCGGAAGCCATATTTCCTATCGTTGACAATTCCTGAGTCTTCCAGATATTTCATGAGCTCGATGTTGATGGCTTTTTCCATGACCTTTGTGCAGTGCGATAGGTCTGTAGTTGCTAGGTAAGGCCTTTTTGCCTTTTTCAGGGACTGGCTGTACTCTTGCAATTTTCCAATTGGACGGAAATACCCCCAAATTGTAAGAGTGGTTGAACAACTTGCAAAGAACAGGTGTTAGTTCGGGGGCACATTTCTTGAGAACAATCGGCGGGATTCCGTCAGATCCACAGGCTTTGTTGGTGTTGAGACCCAGCAAAATCTTTCTGATAGTACGTTGGCGAAAGGATAATGAGTCAACAAATTGTAGGCAATCAAAGTTGATTCATTCATTCGAAGAAAGGATGTCAGGATCTCTTTAGTTGTTGTTAATTTCAAAAATGTCAAATATATTCATAAGGGAAACTTTATTTGCAAGGTGGAGAATTTTTATGTCATTATCTATGTCAAGAGTGATTCGCATTAATCACATGGTTTCATGAAAAAGTGAAATGAGAAATTTTGAATTGCATTTTTTTATTGTTTTGGAATGTTCCCTAACTCTTGTGATAATGTTTCGACCACTCTGGCCTAATGCCAAATATATAATGAATATTTTCATATCTGGAACTGATTTTGACAAAAAGAAATCATCAACTGCTAGGAATCGAACTCGAGCCTTTCGCGTGACAGTCTGCTTTTCTAACCACTACTCCACCACAACCTTTCACGATTTTCTGAATATACTGAATATAATTATTTGCCGCTTTACTTGACAACCCGAGGTTCATTTAACGGACTGAAAAAGGTATATTTTAATTGCAATATCAAACCACTATATGTAGTGAGCTCAAAATCAATTCCTTATTTAATCAATTTCGCAGTTCCTGTTTCTTTATAGGAATTAAATGCGTTGACATATAATTTTGACAGGACCTAATGTGGTTTCATCGCACAATAATCGCGAATCTAATGTGCATTTATCTGTATAAAACGGCGAGAAAATATTTATAACTATAAAACTGATCTGATTGGTTATCTGTATTAGATTTCGGCCATTTGATTGGTTAAAAAATAATGAGGGAAATGTCGAAAAAAAACTTGATAAAATAGAATCAGTTTAAAAACGAGGAAAAATTTCCGCATGTATTCTTATAATGTGTAACGAATTCTGAATTAGATGAATTTACATACTTTTTAAATTCATTTTGTTACTGTATTACTTCTTAAATATTGACAACACTGTTTGTTATTTTATAACATCCTCATAAATCTAATTAGCGGGTTACAACACAATTAACGGGAAATAACAAAAAACTGATTTAAAAATCCCAAAAATTCCACATGGGTTCACTACAAATATATTCATATTTTTTTATTTGAATAAGCTAGACCTGAAAATCCTCAAACGTATTGATAAAATATAATAGAAATTTGTGGTTACTGTCCTCATCACCTATTGAACTCAATGGTTTAATCTGCGATTACAGAACAATTCATGATTCGTATCGAACAATTCTATCTAGAAGTATGATGTTCATGAAACTGCGGAAATAGAAAATAAAACTGTAATGGATTTCTAATAAAATGTCGGGCATGGGTAATTTTCCGGATCTTTTTTTAATAGATAACAATCACTATTGAAAATGGT
>JAFIRS010007296.1:0-26517 GCA_018342105.1 Gonioctena quinquepunctata | reverse complement strand
TTTAAAATTGCCCTCCTTAGCCCCCCCGATACCGCTGAAGAACCCAGTCGTTCCCCCCTAACGACCCTTTGGAAATTCTAACCTACAACCGCTATATTTTTCTATACTATCTGGGCCCCATGCAGTTTCCCAGTTGTCACAGGCCTCCGTGGCGCCTAATACCGCTGAAGAACCCAGTTTTTACCCTAACGGACATCTTGAAATTCTTAACCTACAACCACATATTTTTCTATATAGGGTTGGGCCCCCATAACGTTACGAGACATCTCACACCTCCGTGGCAGCCTCCAGATACCGCTGAAGAACCCAGTCGCTACCCCCCATAGCAGACATCTCCAAATTCCTAACCTACAGCCGCCATCTTTTTTGCTATGAATGATTGGGCCCCCATAATGCTTCCAGTTATCTCCAACCTGTCTCAGACTTCCGTGGTAGTCTACCGATGCCGATAAACACCCCCAGGCAAGGCTCCCCATATAACGGACATCTTGAAATTCCTAACCTACAGCCTCCATGTTTTTTCCAATGATAGGCGGCCATGTTTTTTTCTCTTAGCGGGAGCCATGTTTTTTTTCTATATATGGTTGGGCCCCCCAAAACGATCCCCCATAGTTCCCAGCTGTCTCAGACCCCAGTGCCCCAAACCAGTGGCGGTGCGGGACCATGTGGCGGGAGTAGCCGGAGAGCGTGTGGAGCTATGCCGATTCTAACTCACTCGAGGTGAGTTAGAATCGGCATAGCATATCTACTACCTACAAAGTTGGTCCCTCCATCACTCCATAAATGAGAAACACGACCTCGACGTGCAATGAAACGCTGCAATGCTGCCAAAAAGGTTTCTTTGGTTAAATCACTAGCCAATTCAGGGTGGATGGCTTTGGTGACGAAGCAGACAAATAAACATAGGTAACCTTTACAAGTTTTGACACCTCGATGGCGTGTCATAGTGGGAGAAAATGGTCCACCAAAGTCAACTCCCGTAACGGCAAAAGGTTTCATCTGAGAAATACGACTAGCAGGTAAATTTCCCATAACTGGGGTGAAAGGTTTTGGCTTGGTTTTCCAACAGCGGATACATTTCGACAAAATAGAATTGATAGCCCGTTAAGGCGACAGAATCCAAAATGTCTGTGACATAAGGAAATGGGTTGTGCGGAAACCAGCGTGAAGGTATTTCTTATGATAGTAATTGATTAGAAGTTCAGTCAACTTACTCTGACGGGGTTATAATGAGGGATGTTCAGCATCATAAGAAAGATTTGAATATTCCAGACGTCCACCAATACGAGGAAGTCCGTCTTTATCTTTAAAAACATGTAATTTTCGCAGAGGTTTCGAAAAATCCTTAGTTTCGAGTTTATTAGAAAAGGAAATTTGCTGAGTTCTTTTGACCAAAACAAGTAAGGCGTTATATAACTCATGTGACAACAAAGAGCCAACTGTATGCTGAGGGCTCCGAGCGTTTGAAATGAAGCGCCCAATATAAGCAACAACACGTTGTTACTTGGCAAATGACGAATATTTATCAAGCAGTATGTCAATACAATTTTCAGCTCAAGTTTCGGTGAAAAATACGAGTTTTCTTTCTTCATCTCCAGGAGGAGTGACAGTGGTTGGAAGGATTGGCTTTTCAAGCCACGGCGATGTGCAGTTTTAAAAAAAATCGGGGCCTTCAAACCATTCTAGGTTTGAAAGTAATTCGGACGGTCGTAGTCCGCGGGACGCGACATCAGCGGCGTTATTTTTTGATTCGACGTAGTACCACAAATCAGGAGGTATTTTTTCTTAGATATAGGCTACCCTATTTTTGACATAGGTTTCAAAGCGATGAGGGAGATTTTTTATGCAATGAAGGGCGATCTGCGAGTCAGACCAGGCACAAATTTTATCAAAACTGATTATATTCTGGAAAATTGTCAGAACGAAAGACATCAATTTTGATAGCATGACAGCAGCGCATAATTTGAGGCGCGGGATGGTAATGTTTTTCAACGGTGCAACCTTAGATTTTCCACAAATGGAATGAATATTAATAGAATCATAAGAGGAAATTGTCCGTAAATAAATCACAGAAGCATAACCGCGCAAGCTCGCATCACAGAAACCGTGGATTTCATATCTTTGGGCATGGAGAGCGTAGAGTTTTCTAGGTAAACTGATATTAGAAAGCGAAGGAAGTTCATCCTTGTATTGATTCCAAGTACGAATTTTATCAGGACTGGGAGTATCATCCCATCCAATCCCAGAAGTCCACAAGCATTGAATCAGATACTTTGCCAAAAAGGTAATCGGAGATAAAAATCCTAAAGGATCATACATTCGAACTAGATCGGATAAAATAGTTCGTTTGGTGCATAATTTATTCTGAAATGGTTTGACTGTAAAGGAAAACGTATCTTGAACAGGATTCCATTGCATTTCAAGGACTTTGAGCGAAGAACTGGAATCAGAGTCGAAAGAAAGCGGGTTTGTACTCAGATGTGACGGCGGGAGATCACTGATGAGAGTGGAATCATTGCTGGACCACTTGCGTAACTCGAAACCACCCTTTTTTAGCAGGGAAATCAATTCTGTGCGGAGGTTACGAGTATTCTCTAAAGTAGAAGAACCACAGACGGAGTCATCAATATAAGAAGCCGAACGGATAACTTCCGCAGCGAGAGGAAAATTATTACCTTCATCATCGGCTAATTGGCGCAAACAAGCGAGAGCAAGGTACGGTGGGGGGGATAAACCGTAAACAACAGTATTTAGTACGAAGTCTTTGAGTGGTTCGTCAGGAGCGAAGCGAAAAACAATTCTTTGATAATCCTTATCGCTAGGATTTATATTAATCATACGGTACATCTGGCCAATGGCACTAAAGAGCACATATTCATGACATCGGAAGCGCAGCAAAATAGTTACTATGTCCTGTTGTAATTTTGGACCGACATGCAAACACTCATTGAATGACTTTTGACCCAGTGGGTTAGCTGAACCATTGAAAACAACACTGAGTTTTGTTGTTAAGCTATCAGGTTTCAAAACTCCATGATGTGGAATATAATATACCTTTTCCGGAATATCTGTACTAGATACTAAGGACATGTGATTTAAATGAAATACTCTTGCATAAAATTTTTATAAAGCGCATACATTTCGGGATCTTTCAATAATCTCCTTCCCAAATTTAGAAAGCGATTAACTGCAAGATCTCGAACACCTCGGAAAACTGGATGCGGTACTTTAAATGGCAACGATACAGTATATCGCCCACTATAGTCTCTGTAGTGCGTCATTTTGAAATGATTGTCGCAGAAATCATCATCAGGATTATTAATTGCAATGGATGGAATTTCTTCAACTTCCCAAATTTTTTTCATTGCGTTGTCTAGTTCAGATAGTTCATTGGAATTTACAAAAAAAGGTGAGACATTATTGGTAGTAGGCGGTATCTTGCCCATAAGAATATAATCAAAAACAGTGTTGATAGCATGAGGTTCATCTTCAGAACCCGATATTATACCATCTAGTAGAATGTGAGGAAAAAGATCAGCGCCAATCAATAAGTCAATAGCTCCGGGAATATTATATCTATTATCGGCAAGAGTGAGAGGTGAAATATGTGACCAAGTTTCTGTAGAAATTCTAGTAGTTGGCAAGTAATCACAAATTTTATTCAGGATCAAAGCGTCGGTATTCAAAACAGGCGAATTTTTACCAGTGGGTTTAATTGATAGTAGGGTGTGTCCTTTACGTTTTTGTTGAGCTGAGACCTTCCACTTCAACGCACGAATACACTTTTCTCAAACCTAATTTAGTCATAGCTCTCTCAGTAATAAAGGATGTCATACTTCCGGTATCAAGAAAACATCTGAAAGGTTGAAAAATACCATGGTTATCAAGAACTTCTAACCAAGCAGTCGATAGCAAAACATTTGATTTATGACCGATATCAGTACCAGCTAAACAGACATTCGTGGTCGTAGGCGGCGAATGACTCGATCTAACAGTCGCTTGGGGTGCGGCATCAACGGCAGGAATACTGGAATTTGGCCGAGCATTTTGTTTAAAATTTGGAATACGATTCCCAGTGGAATTAAAATGACCAGAAAATCTAGAAGTATTACTCTGGGGTATTGGGAGAGTACTAGCAGAGGCAGCAGAGGAGCAATTGTTATCGAAATGCAAAAGCGTATGATGATTTCTAGAGGAACATGTCCTGCAACTATACTGAGAGCGGCAATTTTTGAGATCATGCGAAGAGCTCAAACAATTAAAACAGAGATGATGCGATTTGCAGAAATTATATCTTTCCGTTGGCGACTGATCATTGAAGGCGTGACATGTGTATAGTGAATCCTCCTTTTCGCAAAGAACGCAATTATTAGCAGGTGATTTATTGACGAAAAATGACGCAGGCGATTTTTTATTCAATCTAATATCAAGGTTATTGCCAGAATTAATTGGAGAACGTTTGGTACGTGAATATGAGGAACTCAGAGTTTCCAGTGCGTCACATGTCTTGTTCAAGAAAGAAACAAAAGTTTTGAGTTTGGGAATTTCCGTAGAACCATGTTCCAACTCAAAACGAGTAACAAGCGCAGAATCAATTCGTTGAAAAAGCATCATAGAAATCAGGAAATCCCATTCATCAACTGAAAGTCCCATTTGCTTGAGAGCGGCTAAATTTTCCGAATAAGTATCTAATGAATGTCTCAACGCAATTGGATTATCACCCACAATTTTCTGGGGTCTATCAAGTTCGAAAAAGTGAGCTTGAGCACGAAGTTTTTTGTTGGAGTATCTATCCACAAGAGACGTATAAGCGATTTCGTAATTATCAGCAGTCAAGGGTAAGGTGCGTACTAATGAAAGCGGTTGTCCTTGAAGAGTAGAAAATGAATAATTAAACTTCTCAATATTACTGAGCGAGGAATTATTGTGCACCAAAGCATCGTACAAATCCAAAGAAGATGGAAATGCTTTTCAATCGCCAGAAAATTTTCCCAAATCTATTTTCGGCAGACGAATATGAGATGCGGATGCAGACAGCGAAATTGCGGTACTATTCAAACCCAAAGGAGCATTTTGAGGTTGACTCATCTGAAATAAATCAGTATAAACTATTTTTATGGCGAAAAATTCTCCAAGAAAACCTTGCTCAATGACATCCTCTGAATCAAAATCAATTCCGTCATCGGGCATGCTCGAAATAGTACTAACTACACTATTATGGTGCTTTTGAAAATCTTCACGAATATAATTGATCTCTTCGTATCGAACTTTGAACAAAGTATGTATGGATTCATCACTTTTCGCTCTGAGCGCAAGCGAGTGAATAATACTAAGTTCACTTATACATGTCTTGCGGTAAACTTTGGATTTTTTCAATTTATCGATAGGCTGAGACATTGCGAACAATCAATAAGAGACCTAGTGATGCGAATAACTAAAACAGTTTCTCTTCTCAAGGTTAATGCCGTGCAAATCGGTGAGAAGTGCGAATGATCGTAGTTCTAAATGAAATGAATTACGCATGTATCAAAAACTATGTGTCGCTGTGTTCAACTCCAAACGCAAACCCAGGTGTTGTGAAGGTCACACTCACCACAACGAAAAAGTAAAAAACGCAGATATTTTTACAGATGTGAAATGATTGTCGATATCTGGTCAAACAATATTTGAATCGTTTATATCTGCTTCTCTTAAATCAGAAATTTGAGCAGAATCAGCGAAAACAAGCGAAAATGGCGAAAACTAAGCAAACACTCAATGTTCTGATCGAACTATGCAGACATAAGCGATTTCAGATATGAAATCAAAAATCAATGGGAATAAAACAAAAGTACAAGTAGGCCAGAAGGGCTTGATGATTCGGCTCTATAGGACCAATGTTTGATCTGGGAACGCCTTTTGGTGATTTGATGATAAAGTGGACTGTATTCAAATTGAGATTAGAAACTGAATGCACTATTCGACTCACCAATATGTCTAGATGCTTCCGGTGGTTCTTCTCTCGTCTCCTAGAAGGGCCGTCCTGTACTTCTATAGGTATCTGGACTCGTCGGGGGATGACACGATGACACATATACAGAGTGGCCACTTTTTTAATGGGATTGTATTGGTAACTTTTAAACCATAAGAGTTAGAAGGTCGGTCAAATGGAGAAAAAGTTGCATTCATAGAAGCATTGTCGAACAGTTTGAACAAATCGAGATTATCAGGGCCGGTTATTGAGATATCATAAGAAAAGTAAATTCTGTCATTTTGATTTTTCTTTTTTTCCCACTTTATTTCGAATATTATCAAAAAATGTTGAAAAAGTTTTTTATTTGACAGTGAATTATCCTCAATCTGACATAATCAGATTTCGTATCCAACGTTTCGTACGCTCTGGGCCACCCTCAACCTCATTTTTTTCAATACGGACCTGCATATTTTATGACACTTTTCGGAATAACTTTTAACGCTGAATTCAACGATATATCATACAATGTCATTGAAAGTTGATTTTCAGGTGATTTTGACCCTTATCTAAATTTCTTTGGGTGGGATCTGTATTACATTTAGGTACCTTTAGTTTAATTAACAACATGCAATACATTTCGGTAAGAAAATCAACTTACTCATCTTTAACTGACTGGAACGTAACAGAATCAAAGCAAGAAACAAGTAATAATTATTTACAAATTTCAGGAGGTGAAAAACCTAATTCATCATAATTAAATGAAACTATCATTTAATGGAAGAAAAATCAAATGATTATTCGAAAGTAAATGATGAACATCAATGAAGTAAGTGTTCGAAATGTCCACCATATTGTAAAATGCACTTTGCGGTTCTGAAGACCATACTTTGCTTATTTCGTCTCCTTGAATACCTTTCAATACATTATCAATCTTCTCGCGAGGAATCATTATTGTTGGATTTGTCATTTGTTCCGTTGAAACAAATTACAGAATCTAACCTTATTTTGAGATCATTACGATATAATTTTTGCAAGGCTTGGTATTCAAATTTAAAATCATTGTGTTCGCGTCTCTTGACTATTTTATTAACAGCAGTTTTTGATAAATTGCATTCACTGGCCACAGTTCTCGATTTTTTTTCTGGGTTCAATTGAATTTGGGTCAGAACATTGATATCGTTGATAGACTTGTTTTTTCTTACATACACACAACTCTAGGTTCATTGAATGTATTATTTTCAAGTAGTAGGCCGTGGATAAAAAAGAACATAACAAGAAATGTCATATTATTTGTCACTTCCTTTATTATTGTGTCACAAGAACTTGTCATTGAATACTTTTCTGAGTAATTTCAATTCATTTTATTCGATATGGTAAGATACACAAATGAAGAGAAGAGAAATATGTACGAAGTGTACATGAAACTAGATAGAAATTCGTTCAAAGCACAACAAAGGTATGGTGAATTATATCCTGAAAGAACAACACCAAATATTAAAATGTTTCGACGTTTATCTACAACGTTACTTGCACATAATTCATTCATCAAACCTAGAGGTCCTTATGTACGACAAAACAAGCCTATCAATGACATCAATGTTCTGGCCCAAATTCGGATGAATCCAGGAATAGGATCGAGAACTATGGCCAGTGAATGCAATTTATCAAAAAGTGCTGTTAATAAAATACTCAAGAGACAGGGATACCATGACTATAAATACCAAGCCGTGCAAAAACCATATCGCAATGATCCTGAGAGAAGGTTGCAATTCTGTAATTGGTTTCAACGGAAGGTGCGGAATAACAACAATTTTGCGCACAATATCATTTGGTGAGACGAAACGACATTCACAAATTCTGGCATGTTCAATCGAAGGCACAAACATTTTTATGCCACAGAAAATCCTCACTTAATTCATGAAGTTAGACATCAATATCGTTTTTCTTTGAACATATGGTGCGGTTTGTTGAATAATAAATTACTGGGACCCTATTTTATTGACGGCAACCTAACCGGAGCAAAATATGTTGAAATTATAGAGGAAATGTTGAATGATCTTCCTATACGGTATCGGCGTAATAGTCCATGGTTCCAACAAGACGGATGTGGTCCACACAATTCAAGAATAGTCACAGACTATCTAAATCGAACTTTTCCCGATTCATGGATTGGAACAAGAGGTCCAGTAGCATGGCCTGCCAGATCTCCGGATTTGAATCCGCTGGATTTTATTTGTGGGGATATCTCAAAAATAAAATTTATGATACTACGAACCCGACAATAGAGATTCTTCGCGAGAAGATTGAGAATGTATTGGAAGGTATTCAATGAGACGAAATAAGTAAATGTATAAGAAGTATGGGTTCCAAAACCGCAAAGTGCATTTTACAAAATGGTGGACATTTCGAACACTTACTTCATTGATGTTCATCATTTACTTTCGAATAATCATTTGATTTTTCTTTCATTAAATAATAGTTTCGTTTAATTATTATAAATTAGGTTTTTCACCTCTTGAAATTTGTAAATAATTATTACTTGTTTCTTGCTTTTTGATTCTGTTTCGTTCCATTCAGTTGAAGATGGGTTAGTTGATTTTCTTATCGAAATGTATTGCATGTTGTTAATTAAACTAAAGGTACCTAAATGTAATACAGATCCGACCCAAAGAAATTTGGATAAGGGTCAAAATCACCTGAAAATCAACTTTGAATGACATTGTTTGATATCGTTGAATTCAGCGTAAAAAGTTATTTCGAAAAGTGTCATAAAATATGCAGGTCCGTATTGAAAAAAATGAGGTTGAGGGTGGCCCAGAGCGTACTAAACGTTGGATACGAAATCTGATTATGTCAAATTGAGGATAATTCACTGTCTAATAAAAAACTTCCGTGACATTTTTTGATAATATTCGAAATAAAGTGGGAAAAAAAGAAAAATCAAAATGACAGAATTTACTTTTCTTATGAAATCTCAATAACCGGCCCTGATAATCTCGATTTGTTTGTACTGCTTTACAATGCTTCTATGAATGCAACTTTTTCTCCATTTGACCTACCTTCTAACTCTTATGGTTTAAAAGTTACCAATACAATCCCATTAAAAAAGTGGCCACTCTGTATACTGCATGCAGTGGTACTACCACAAACAATTATAAAGTTTTGAAAAGCGGCACAGTGCGATTGGAGGATCACGACGATAGAATTATAATAATTGTAATTGAAAAATAGCGGTTTAATAGGTGCGTACAACGTCTCTCTCTGTACCCAGTACTGCTCGAAGTAGATCAACTCGGACAGATGATCGACTGTTTTGGGGAATCGGGCGTCCTGGTTGCCAAATAGTGCTTACTTTACTAGCGCGAAATAATTCGAAATATAACAACCCTAAGAGCGTTCCGTAACACATCCGATAGAAGCCACCGAGAACAGTTGAGTCGAAACAGAGGCGCACGCCGCAAGCTGACGTCACAGCACGAAGGGTTTTACAAGCTGGGTAATTATTCTATGAAAGTATAATTTGTATCGCAATCGACAGAGTCCACAAAACGGCGCGCGCATATAAGTCGGTCGAGAGGTATTCGGAAAAGAGGGGTGAGCCGGCTGTAGTTCCGTTTCGAGATATTTCAAAGATTTAGCAGTTTGCCGAGCCTAGTAGAAGCAGTCAAGCCTCCGACTAGTATCCAGAGTGTGAGCCAAAGACCGGAGCAGTCCACGACCGTCCCAGGCCTTGCCGAAGCAGTGAGATCGGAGTTTGGTAAATATGTTGTATCAGGTAAAAGACATCAGGAAATGTTTGTAAGTACCACAGATGCGATGTGCGCATGATCGTAAGAGGCACATATTCATTTCAATGCTGTGCTGGTTATTTCTGCATACGAGTCCGTACGATACCCCGCCCCCACCGCGAAAGCTTTTGGTTGCTAAGTTTACCCCGCTTGCTTGAAAACACCCTCCCCGCTTTCTCTGCATATAGTGCTTGCCATGTGTTCATTTGTTGTGATAACTTGAGGCCGCCGTCAGCCGCCCTTCCTGTATTTCTTTATTTTTAATATATCTGTTTATCCTGTTTTTAGCATTCTTTCATTGAGTAGAATTTAAACATCTAGTGCGCAGTCGCCACCCAGGTCCGAAACCCAGTTGAAGGCAATTAAAGCCTGCCTTGCTGGCCCATTCACAGTGTCACGACTATATTGACCCCTGGAGTGTTTTTCTTCACTGAGACTGCCCGGAGCAAAAGTGGCCTTTTCCACTATAAACCAAAAGGTGGCGCCCGAGGAAAACCGATAATAGTGAAGAGCGCCAAAGTTTGATAATAGGGGGAGAAACCCCTTTACATCTTATAACCGGAAAAACTGGAAGAAAAATTATTTTTTCTAGTATGGTTTCATTGTTAATGTCATTCATCAATAACACCATGAACATAAATTGAATATTTTATTATTCATATATCTTTTTTAAAACTATACAATTTCAGTGATCGGATGATTTGAATGAGAGCAATTTTACGCAAAAAATAGAATTTTTATCCAAATATAATATTCAAATATATTGTATATAATTTGGAATGGCATTGTATCCCAGAATTTTCCAATACATTCTTAACGCATTAGTTCACTTTGTAATCTTTCATTCACTGACAATAAATTTGCCGGTCTAGAGGTGAATACTAGTTCTAAGTTACCCGTAGTATACGGATGGTGTGACGTGTGCATGAGGACTGCATACGGTCTGCCGCTCAGAGTCTGAGATCTTCTGCACGGAACGTGAATTTAGGTTTTAACTTCTAGTCTTTATAGCTGCTACAATATGGCATCACTACCCCATCCCAACGTCAATTAATTAACATGTTTCGTGCATCTGTCTCATTTTATGTATAGAATTCTCGTTTGGCTATCTACTGTGCGAAAACTATTGTAGATAGGAAAAAAATCAGACCAAATGTTTTTTTGCTCTAGAAATTTAATATGGCTAGTTTCCAGGTAGGATCAATTATTTTTGATAACAAATACAACTTACAACTTCTACTCAAAAACTTGCATGAATATTTATGTTACAGAAGAAACATATTGATACAATGAAATAATATTGAATTATCTAGAAAAAAGTCTTGTGTATTTTTCGTGTCCAACGAACCGTTTAGGAGATATATGACAAAACGCATTTTTCAATATGGCCGCTAACGCACACCTCTCCGAGCAACGCCAACTCAGAGTTATACTCAGGATCAAACCCCCTATCACGTGGAATGGAGAAATCGCCATTATTTTTTCCTGCCGACTGAACTAACAGGAAGGATACGTCAAACAGATGAAAATAAAAAATTGTCATTTACAGATGTATCAAGCCATGAAAATAATAACATTAGCAGTAGTAATCAAGTTCATGAGACCAGTGATGATGGTGACAATGGGTTGTTGAACTTAATTAGTGATGCTGTGTTTTTTGAAGACATTCCCGTTGTATTAGAATAAAACTCAAACTCAGTAACCGTAAACAGCAGCCAGCAACAATATGATGTAATAATCGGAGGTTTCTTGAGGATGTTCAGCGGTCAACTACTGGTACCAAACTGATGAGAGTTACGTGGAGACGGATGAGAAGAGATTGAAAATTGGAAATTAAACAACCTAATTCATGACTACTCGAGTAAAAAATGCTTTACTGCCATTTTCAAATTCTGAAAATGAAAATTAAAATGTTCTTGGTGTAAAGAGCAGGAGAATATGTCTGTTGAAGAAAGAAAATTGGGAAAGTGTGGATGAAAGAGGTCAAACAAAATAGACAAAGGTGTAATTGCCGACAAATTACAAAAGGTACTTTGAAATGCGAAGAACTTCCTGAAAACGATAGGAAATCAATATTCGAACAACGTTGAGGTGAGGAAAATATTTTTATTGATAGTGTTGACGCGTGGTACCACAAACAGACACAGGGAGAGCAAACGGAGAATAGAATCAAGACGGTCTTGTTCATTCTACTGTCATCCCAAAAAGAAAGATGTTTGGAGGGCTGTCAAACAATGTTTCTCAATACTTTGAGTATTGAAAAGTGGAGTGTTCAAAAGTGGAAGAAACAAATTTGTAACAAACATTCACATAATCAACCACTTCCATCCATCACAGTAAGCGTTAGTACATATTTTCATTCTCATGATAATCACCCGTTTCTTGCCAAAAACCAAGCCAAGAACGCGCGACATCTGTCTATCTTTGAGTTCAATAATAAACTGGACTGGTGGCCGTGAGCAAAAGGGCGCTTGCTTATGTCCAGATGGTCCGTGTTCGATCTTCGGCACGGCTACTGAAATGAAGATTCATTAAGGTTGTTTCGTTGAGCGGTAGGAGATAGGTGACCAACCGAACATTCTTGGTACCTAGATATCAATCCTTCGGACTGTCCACGATTACCAGCCGAGTAGTGCTTCGGATGACACTTGAAAAGCTGAGTTCCTCGTCTTCTTAACTCACACAAGTTTCCGACTTCCGAGGGTTGCTTTGCAACTCAGTTGGCGGGTGAAAACAATTTTAATGAATACTTTTTTTTAAACAATATAAAGAACATTTCTCTGTTCCAACCAAAAAAAGCCTTTGTAGACCTGTCGTGCTTATAGTTGGAACATCTTGATAATGAAACATTCAATACTCATATAGCTGAGCTCGTGCCAAAAAAGCCAAAGACAAAGTCAATGAGTCCTACGTTTCACCATTGATTTATGAGCTGTGTTGAACGCACTACGTTCAAATGTGTCCAGCCTGTATTACGAAACCAAAATATGTGTCTACAATCTATATATCTTCACATCGGGAATATTGCCATTTATGGCATGAATGTGAAGTCGGCATTAACGCAGACGAGAACGAAAAGGTCATTCCAGAAATGGATGACAAAAGTAAAAAGATATTATATGCACTGGTGGGTGACAAACCAAAATAGAAACATCACAATGAAAAATGCGCAGTGAACCTAACAGTCTCACACCAAATCACCATTGAGCAAAAATTCCTTCAGGTCGGCCATACTCAAATAGAGACTGACATTTCATGAATAGCGGTTCACTGACGACTGGACACTTCTTTCTAAAAAAAAACCACAACAATCTTGCAAGAAGCATTCAAATTTCAGCAACTTCATGAAATTCGACGAGCGGTCAAAGCAAGAAAGTATCAGAATCTCCAACAGATTATCATAATTTCACAAAAATTTATCCCACAATGATTGAATCAGATTACTTTAAAAAAAAATAATATATTCTACTATTGAGCATTTATAAAATAAAACTTCTGAATCCACTGCCGTGTTTCAATCTTTATTTCCTTTATTTATACATTATTTGACGATGTGATTTTTCTTCAGATTCTAAAGTTAACCAAAGAAAAGTCAATGAAAATAACCACCAAATGGAGTTTTGAAACTTTTATATTAAAAAAGAAAAAACCGGAATAACATTTTTCCCCTCGATATTCTTCCGCATTACCTTTGTTCCGCAAGGTGTGAAAATGCAATTAAAAAGTCGATTCAACTCATGTTTCCATAGCTTTACCGCGTTTGATAATATCATAACAATTTTGCTGAGTCGTTGTTTAGCATTCAGATGATGGGGAGCAGATAAGCCTTCGGCACATACACAGACTGCTAACAAAATGTGAAAGAAGGGTAGAGAGAAATTCTAACAAAAGAGTAATTCTGTTGAACTCGATGCTGAAATTATTCCTTATCTCGCGAAATAACGAAAAGCGAGTAGATTGTGCGAAAGGTATTATCAACGAAACGAACAATGAAATGAATTCGTTTTTCCATGGTCATTTCAGATTTTCTACAAATTTGAATGAAGTGATTGTTGAGAGAATTCGTTTTATCTTTGATTGATAATTGAATCAATTCACTTACACAATATTTTTTCACAGGAATTTTTGAAACGGCAAGATGAAAAAAAAAGGGTTCTCCAGCTGCCACAAGTAACATATTTTTTCCATGTATTGTAGACCTAGTGAATTTGGCGGCACTCTCCTATCAATGTTCCGGGTGATTTCCGTTGAGTACTCCTCTTTGGAAAACAATCTTCTTTCACCTATATGAGTTCTCAGTCAAGTTGGCTCAGACTGTAGAGAAATAAGTTGATCGATTCACAGGTAACAACATCAATGCGGAAATTCAGTTTTTGTGGCCTAGATTTTCAATTGGGTTTAAGAGAAGTTGTTTTAGCAAAAGTTGTAGGTATATGAAAGACATTCAATTTAATTTTTGGCGTTGAAATCGTTGAATAAATTTCGAGATTATAGCGAAAAACACTCTTTTTACACTACTTTAGAAATGTTTATAACTTTGCAATAATGTTATAAGTGACGTATAACACCTTGGTTAGGGGCATTATGGATCTCTACAGTGTGCCAAATTTCAGGTTGGTCGGATCGATAAGAAATAACGCTAATTTGAACTCGTCAAAGGCAAGATAATGTAAGATAAAAAAATATGTTATGTGCTAACCCACTACTGCATAAGATTGAACTTTCAATTTCCTCGTGAAAAAATGTCACTATAACGGAAGTCGAAAAATCCGTCATCACTCGACCTTCTACCACAACTGTGTATTTTTGGTTGTCTATATCTGAATGTTTTCACGATCTCAACCTCAAATTTCCGTATGCATGTGCATCATTCGTAATAGTCTCTGTGAAGTCCATGTTTGATGCTCCCTTTTTTTCAAGATTTTATTTAGTTTCACCTGTCCCGGTGTCTGCCTATAATCAAATCTTGCAAATTAAATTCGGCCCACTTCTAGTTGCCCAATTAACTTGGAATTTTGCAGGTGTTCATAGTTCCCATGACAAAGCATTATGGAATTTATTGAAGAAAAACAAATTCAAACTTGGTATGTGGGGGTTTTGGGGTCGGAGATCATAAAGTTCATTCAAAATGCACAAATTCAAGATGGCGGCTTCAATATGGTGGACGAGTTTTGTAACTATGGTTTGATTCTATTCAAAATTGGTATGTGGGGGATTTCAGGGTTAATGATAATGGTGTTTTTGTCCAAATTCATAGAACCAAATTAGCGGCTCCAATATGGCGGACGATCTCTTTGATTATGGTCCGATTCTATCAAATTGGTATGTGAAGGTTTTCGGGTTGGAGATAATGATTTATTGTCAAATTTCATAATTCAAATGCGTCAAGGTGGTGGACCTTTTTGATAATGGCCGTTTCTATTAAAATTGGTATGTGGGTTTTGGGGTGAATTATGAATTTAGTCAAATATTATTGATTTTTTGTTAGAATTCCTGAATTGATGATGGCAGCTTCAGGATGGCGGACGAGTTGATGTTCAGATGGTCTCTTCATTGCAGAACTAGATAGATCAAGAATCACAGGAAAAACGCGTCTTAATGACGATGCACTACAAAATTGCATAGATTAAGGCACATACACAGAGTGCTAACAAAATGGGAAAGAAGGGTAGAGATAAATTCTAACAAAAAAGATATTCTGTTGAACTTGATGCTGAAATTATTCCTTATCTCGCGGAATAACGAAAAGCAAGTAGATTGTGCGACGGGTATTATCAACGAAACGAACATGAAAAATTTATTCGATTTTTTCATGGTAATTTCAGATTTGCTACAAGTTTGAATGGAGTGATTGTTGGGAAATTCTTCGACTTCATCAATGAATTGAATCGATTCACTAACAAAAAAAATTTTAACGGAAGATAAAATAAAATCAAGAAAAAAACAAGTTAGCTGCCATAATACATATTTTTTCCATGTATTGTAGACCTAGTGAATTCGGTGGCACTCTCCTATCAATGTTCCAGAAGATTCCTGTTGGGTACTTCTCTTTGGAAAACATTCTTCTTTCACCTATATCAGTTTTCAGTCAAGTTAGCTCAGACCTAGAGGAATAAAGTTGATTCTATTCATCACAGTAAACTATCAAATTAAAAATTCAGTTTTTGTGACTGAATTTTTCAATTACTTTTAGAAAGTTGTTTAGCAAAGTTGTAGGTATGTGAAAGACATTCAATTTAATAGAAGGGCATTATGGATCTTTACGAGTGTGCCAAAATTTCAGCTAGATAGGATCGATAAGAAATAACGCTTATATAAAATCGTCAAAAGCAAGATAATATAGAATACAAAAAAATGTTATTTGCTTTCCCACTACTGCATAAGATTCCATATTTGGTTTCAAGGATTGAACTTTTTTTCCTCGTGAAAAAATGTCACTAATAACGAAAATCGGCGAACCCGTCATCATTCGATCTCTCACCACACTTGTGTATTTTTCTTTGTCTATATTTGAATGTATTAACGATCCTAACCTCAAACTGCCGTATGCTTGTGAATCATTCGTAGTAGTATCTGTGAAGTCCATGTTTGATGCTCCCTTTTTCTACGAGCTTTTATTTAGTTTCACCTGTCCCGGTGTCTGTCTTTTTCAAATCTTGACCCACTTCTAGTTGCAATTAACTGAAATTTGGCTGGTGTTCATAGTTCCCGTGTCAATGCATTATGGAATTTTTGTTGAAGAAAAAAAATTTGGTAAGATCTATTCAAAATTGGTATTGAGGTTTTTGGGTTCGGAGATTATGAATTTTCATTCAAATTCCACAAATTGAAGACGGCGGCTCCAATATGGCGGACGAGTTTTGTAATTATGGTTTGATTCTGTTTAAATTGGTATGTGGGATTTTTGGGGTTGATGATTATGATTTTTCTGTCTTAATTCATAAAATAAAATGATGGGTCCAAGATGGCGGACGATCTCTGGAATTATGTTCTGATTCTATTCAAAATTGGTATGTGGAGGTTTTCGGGCTTAGGAGATTATGAATTTATTTGTCAAAATTCATAAATTCAAGATGGCAGCTTCAAGATGGTGGAAAAGCTTTGTGATAATGGACCGTTTCTATTCAAAATTGGTATATCGGGGTTTTTGGGGTCGGAGATTATAAATTTAGTCAAAGATTATTGATTTTTTGTCAGAATTCTTGAATTGAAGATGGCAGCTCCAGGATGACGAACGAGTTAATCTTCAGATGCTCTTCTCATTAAAGAAATAGATGGTTCAAAACTCACAGAAAATAGGGCTCAAAATGACGATGCATTAACAGAATTTCATAGATTGAGGCGTACTTACCAAAAAGAACAAAATAAAATAATTAGCAACAAAAACCTTTTTGGAGACAAGATTTTATTCAAATGCGCCAAAAAGTTAAAAATAATTGCTTTGAATGTACGACAAAGGTTATTCCCTGAGTTATAGATTTACAAGCATGTCGCTTTTATATTCTTCAATGCAAGCTCTTGAAGCAATAATTTTTCAGTTCATAGCGCATTTGAATAAAAGCTTGCCTTTTGAAAAGTTTTTTTTTATTGATCATTACAATATCAGAACAGGGTGAATAACAGTTCACAAAAAATGTATAATAACTTCTTTGTGTATGATCTGTTTCATGCATGGACTAACACCAATCATCTTTCTCTTTGTGGAAGATGTGTTTTATAATTTGAAATATGGTTTCGTATGTATTTGTAGCGACATGTTGACAAAATTGAAAACATGGTTTCGTATGCATCCATACTCATTCTGGCATCAATTCTACTTGTCAAAATGGCTTCCAATGCTTGCTACTATGGGTCAGCTAAGCATGTCAATACCATACCTTGTGATGGTTCAGCGAGTGAAGACGAATCAGCTTTTGATTAAGATAGTGACTAGGTATGTCCCTACCCGTTATGCCCTACGTCATGGAAGATCTGTTATTATCCCTGAAACCGACAATGATTCATCGGATAATGAGGAGGAAAATATTCCACCACTCTCCGAAGGGGCAAAAATATAAAAAAGAATAACAGTTTCTGTAGATTCCTGTAGGTATGTTGTTTCAAAAGACTACTTATTTTCTTCAAATAGCTTCTAGAATTTTATTATTTTCTTGTTGTGTTTTCCTCAAATCTAGAACTATGCTCATTTTCACTTCCATTTCCATTCAGAATGGTATTACTGATCCTACTTTCTTCGAGAAGAAACATCACAAATACTCCACGGCGGGCGCTGGGGGCTAAACAAATTGGAAATTTCAAAAGGCATAGAGGTCGAGTTGCACACCGTTGAAAAAGTGATCAATTATAGTTTCAACCATGGTTGTTCTACGGAATCACAATTGCGATGAGTTGCACTGAATACGGTCAATAGAGGAAGATTAATTACTTAAATTATTCCTAATTTCTGAATTCGTTTCAAAGATTAATTAGGTAGAGATTCTGAATCCATACAGTAATCCAATTTTTTGAATTGATGTGGCTGATAGTTCAGAAAAATCCATATTGAAGTAAACAAAAGACATTCAATTCACTAAATGACTTTCACTGAACTGGGTTTACAAAACCACGACAGTGTTTCGCTATACAATAGCCTTTTATAGCCTCTTCAACAGATTAGACCCAAATAATACCCACCTCATTTATTTTTAATGATCTCAATTATAAAAAGTATCACTTATCGGATTTGGTAACCTGATGATCGAGCAGTTGCCTAGTAATGCCCATTATGAAATTGGATTATTTTGTCGATGTTTGAGAATTTCTAATGTAACAATGATTATATCATTATATACGTTCTCTTCATATTATCGCATTTATATTTGAAAAAGAGTTTTATTCTACTTCTACTAGAATTATTTTGAATTTGAAACATTATTATGGTTCGTGTACGTCCTATAGAATAGAAAACTGAAGCAATCCACATTTTTTGGTGAGGCCCGTGGGAACTACCATGCAGCAGAGATAATATTCAATGAAAAATTCCCTGATCATCCAATAACTCGAAAGTATTCGAGAAAAATGGTTGAAAAAAACTATATGTTACGAAGCCTAGGCAAAATTAGGTGTGGAGGCGCACTTTACCCCATGTCGCTCAACGTTAAATTCCTAAAACATGTTGTTAACACACCGCAAATGCAAATGGTCTATAACGCACTGATATATTCAATGCTGAGCTATGGCATACTAGGTTGGGGTGGAGTTGCGAAAACACTCCTGAAAAAAATTTAAACATCACAGAAAAAAGTTATGAAAATAATGTGCAAAATAGATTCTTCTCACTCTTCAGATCTCCTATTTAAAATTACTCCGCTTATGGACATCTGGCAACTATATTTTATTGCCATTGTATCATTTTAGCTTGAAGAAAAAAATTAAGCCCCCAAAATATGGTCTTATAGAAAAACTCTAGGACAAATATGTCATACTCACTATAATAATTAATAAGCTGTTTAGACCAAGGTAAAAAACATTTCATTCACAGATAGAAATGATTCCATGTCTGATTGATCCAAACAACTTATATTATTATATTTGCTATATTCATTTTTGTTCAGTAATATATGAATGTATAAATGGGTGAGTGATCAAACATGATTGTTCATCAATCTATTTATTTATTTTTTGAATGTAGAAATCATATTTATTCATTTTTTTCTGGAATTATTATTACGGATTATTTCAAATTTTGTCAGGCATAAATAAAAAAAGATTAAATTGAAAATAAATACTCCATGCGCAATCTATGATTTTCACGGGTGAGTTTGTCAAATGACGTCATATTTTGTGATTCAAAAAATGTATCTTGTGAAGTATGTAAACATTCAAATATCAGTAAATTAACATGATTCTAGGTGCAAGTATGAAAAATATTGCCCGATATAAATATAGCAATCATTTCTTTTTAAAATTCAGAATTAATGTATCAGACCTGAAGATACAAATTTAAACATAATTAATCCCAGAGTTGAAAATTCCATAGTTTAGTTATTAGTTATTCATCATTCAGTATCACATTTATTGAAATACAGTTTTTCCTGCATATTCAAAGTTCATCACCGTTCATTAACCAGGTGTCGGATTCCAATTCAATTCCTGAGTACTGAATGGCAAGAACACTGATTCTGCAATAGGCAGCGCAATAAATCATGACTCAACGATATTTTCAATATAAATTGAAATAATTGTTTTTGGCTCGGTTCTTTTTATTGTGCCTGTTTATGCTGCCAGTCCATGAAGACACATCTCCTTCCCTGGGTTTTTATTATAATGTAAGTGTTACTTTTATTCACTTATTTTGGTCATTGTTCACTTCACTGTTTTTGTATTCACCATTGTGTTATTCATTGCCCTTTTATAATTTTCAATAAACTATAATAGTTTTCACTTCACTTTTTCATTTCACTATACCAGGGTGGTCGCAATCACAGAATTAAAATGTTTCAACCTCTCGCAAGCCAAGCAAGATAATTAGTGGGCACCCGAAACAGTTAGGGGGCCAGGGTTTCCCCAAAGTAGGGCGTGACAATAGGCTGATATTTTAAAATAGCATTGTACCCAGTTTTCGATTTTGCGATTCAAGCGCTTTGTTCATTGTGCCTTCCATCAAGTCCACCCAGCTAGATATGTTGTGCGAGCTGTGAAAATGAGGCCGAAGATATGTCTTCTCGTGGCACTACTCTGAAAAATGCACCTTTCAGGAAAAATATCGCCTATAGGTCTCCACAAAAAATGAAGACATAACGAATGGCAACCAATCAAATATTCCGCAAAGAAAAACATAAGGATTGGAAAATATATATATTCCTGGCAAAAAGTTATCTCCAATCTAGATATTCCACTGAGTGATTCGAAGCACAAAAAGAAATCACAATATTTTTGAGGATTGTGATGTCCTTACGAGGATGAACACTATTCAATACAACGAGACACCAGTGAGGCAATGCCATAATTGACAGCATTTTTCTAACCGAACACTAATTACGAGTTGTTCTAATATTTTAGTGATATTGATAAAAATAATCAACACCAGCTGATGAAAGTTATAGATGTCAGACCGCATACAAATGGACACGTAAATGTAATTAAAATTTTTGAAGCCAATGACATCGAGTTTCAGAATAGGGAGACCAACTTTTGATTGAATTTGATTTTTTCATTCCAAACATACCCAGAAAATTATTAGATTAAAAAAAGCACCCTTATTACGAAGAACATGTTTTTTCGGGGTACTTATTTTCCATCAGCAAGTTGGTCAGTTTTGAATGGAATATTCGTTTTCATGTATTGATGGAAAAACACTTGAAAAACTTCGTATTTGTGACGATAATATGATCATAATAATGTTATGGAGTAGTATATATTGATATGTTCAAAAATATTGATAACATGCCCATAATATCAGATGTGGAGTCATCTACGACTGAAAGATGAACTTCAGTTATAACCTCAACTATTTGCAAATTATTCGTTTTGCCTTAGTTTTGGTGTGCTGCCAGGGCGACAATGAATAACTCGAATCTGCGAGTTCTACATCATCGGAAAATATGAATGAGGTTCATACAGGATCACAAGGTTGAATATCTTGTATCTGAAGTCCAGATATTGGAGCCGCCCCAATATCCATCAGAGATTTGGTCAGGAGCCATCCTTCATTTCAACTTGTGACATTATATGATATAATTTTATATCTATCAATCATTATTAAGTATAACTTCCACTTCAACCGTGTGTAAAAAGGTGTACTTTTTTCCTTGAATTGGTGAAGCACGCTATTAGCCATGTTATTCGTTTTGTCACATAAGGTCACGCCATTGATATGTTGAATTATGTGAAAAATATATTCAAAAATACATTAAACTCGTGATATGGAAAATGTATTTCAGGTTAATCATTTTTCCGAATAGAAAAAAATGTAATTCGAGGTCTTGAACGCTGAGAAATAATATCATATTTTATATTAATGAGTGGAAAACTCATCAAC
The DNA here is from genome assembly GCA_018342105.1 of Gonioctena quinquepunctata. Taxonomy (NCBI): domain Eukaryota; kingdom Metazoa; phylum Arthropoda; class Insecta; order Coleoptera; family Chrysomelidae; genus Gonioctena; species Gonioctena quinquepunctata. The sequence goes on along the minus strand of JAFIRS010007296.1, from coordinate 4,757 downwards.
TTTCCATCAAGACTAATGGAAATAGAATGACACTACATACATTCAACCAATTGCCCTTCATAATTGAACATTGTTTTATACCCCGATGGAATTCAAGAAATCCGAAGCTATGATCGGTAAGTCCAACCAAATGAATTCAAAATTATTGAATTTCCACCAGCGCATTCCAAAATTAATATCTAGTGAAGGACTGTACGCGGAAAAAAGGGGATTTACAGAATTCAACCTAGCCCTAGGACTAAGATGTCTTTAAACCATGGTGTATTCACTTATACCTGTGAAAGATTGTGAAAACTGGAAAAGAGAGTTATGTAGAAACTCAGATGGCGCTGACGTCCTTGCTTCTTATAATTCAGTAAACTGCAATTACAGATCACACATGGTATACGTCTGTCTGTGTCTGATTCGTTCTGTGATTTCGCTCAGTGATGTTTGTTTAATGACCTGCTCTTCTTCCGAATCTATGTTTGAGTGATTAGAATATTTTAAAATAATAAAAATACAAACGTCAACATCAAATGTTGAAAAATAGGCATATGTTATAATTCATAATCAATCGAACCAGTGTATACACCAGAGTTTTAACGCATCTTATCCAGTACTAAAAAAAAAGTTATCCATCAGGCATTATCTTTAGAAGGGAACTCCGATTGTCCTCTGACTTGGTGTTCGGATCATCGAGGCCCTAAGAGGTTGAGCTAGTTAAGATTCGAAAAACTAATTCAGGAGATTTCAAAAATGGTGGTACAATCCTAGTAGAATATATATATATATATATATATATATTTATAAACAGTGGGGAATAACGGGGATCTTCAGTCAGCAAGTGTTGAACTATGAAAAACTCTTTAATACGTTGGACCGAGCTTTCGTTTCAATTTTGAAACTTGTTCAGGGTCCTAAGATATGTAAATTACATTATTGAGAAAAAAAAAACTCAAAATGAAGGGAGTACTTACAGTAATCTGAGTAGTTGATTATTGAACTTAATTTAAAAAAAAACGTAAAATATAAATAGTTGTGGAATGGTGTTATATCTTTGACGTTTCGAGTGACATTGAAGGATTTGAAGTGACAACCATTAAAAAAATATAAAAATTAGTTTAATCCATTTGTAAAAGATAACTGTAGATTTTGCTGAGATTTTCGATATCTGTTTTTTTGTTCATATTTTGATTGGATTTATTAATTTCAATCATTTCAAGAAATAATCTTTTGGAGACATTTTTTTTATGTATTTTTTTTCTCAATATTGTAATTTACATATTTTAGGACCCTGAAGAAGTTTCAAAATTGAAACGAAAGCTCGGTCCAACGTAGTAAAGAGTTTTTCATAGTTCAACACTTGTGCTGACTGAAGATCCCCGTTATTCCCACTGTTCATACCAATTTTCAGTCGTTATTTCTAAATTCAATATATATATATATATTCAAATATATATATATATATATATATATATATAAATACATGTATATATATATATATATATATATATATATATATATATATATATATATATACAGAGTGGCCACTTTTTTAATGGGATTGTATTGGTAACTTTTAAACCATAAGAGTTAGAAGGTCGGTCAAATGGAGAAAGAGTTGCATTCATAGAAGCATTGTCAAGCAGTTCAAACAAATCGAGATTATCAGAGCCGGTTATTGAGATATCATAAGAAAAGTAAATTCTGTCATTTTGATTTTTTTTTTCCCACTTTATTTCGAATATTACAAAAAATGTTACAGGAGTTTTCTCGACAGTAAATTATCCTTAATTTGAATAATCAGATTTTTATCCAACGTTTCGTACGGGCCACCCTCAACCTCATTTTTTCAATACGGACCTGCATATTTTATGACACTTTTCGAAATAACTTAACGCTGAATTCAACGATATATCAAACAATGTCATCCAAAGTTGATTTCAGGTGATTTTGACCTTATCCAAATTTCTTTGGTCGGATCTGTATTACATTTAGGTACCTTTAGTTTAATTAACAACATGCAATAAATTTCGATAAGAAAATCAACTCATATCTCCAACTGAATGGAGACAGAATCAAAGAAGAAAGTAAAAATTATTTACAAATTTCACGAGGTTAAACACCTATTTAATAATAATTAAACGAAACTATCATTGAAATGAAAGAAATTCAAATGATTATTCGAAAGTAAATGATGAACATTAATGAAGTAAGTGTTCGAAATGTCCACCATTTTGTAAAATGCACTTTGCGGTTCTGGAACCCATACTTCTCATACATTTGCTTATTTCGTCTCCTTGAATACCTTCCAATACATTCTCAATCTTCCCGCGAAGAATCGCTATTGTCGGGTTCGTAGTATCATAAATTTGATTTTTGAGATATCCCCACAAATAAAAATCCAGCGGATTCAAATCCGGAGATCTGGCAGGCCATGCTACTGGACCTCTTGTTCCAATCCATGAATCGGGAAAAGTTCGATTTAGATAGTCTGTGACTATTCTTGAGTTGTGTGAACCACATCCGTCTTGTTGGAACCATGGACTATCACGCCAATACCGTATAGGAAGATTATCCAACATTTCTTCTATAATTTCTACATATTTTGCTCCGGTTAGGTTGCCGTCAATAAAATGGGGTCCCAGAGTGAGGATTTTCTGTGGCATAAAAATGTTTGTTCCTTCGATTGAACATGCCAGAATTTGTGAATGTCGTTTCGTCCCCCAAATGATATTGTGCGCAAAATTGTTGTTATTCCGCACCTTCCGTTGAAACCAATTACAGAATTGTAACCTTCTCTCAGGATCATTGCGATATAGTTTTTGCACGGCTTGGTATCTATAGTCATGGCATCCGTGTCTCTTGAGTATTTCATCAACAGCACTTTTTGATAAATTGCATTCACTGGCCATAGTTCTCGATCCTATTCCTGGATTCATTCGAATTTAGGCCAGAACATTGATGTCATTGATAGGCTCGTTTCATCGTACATAAGGAGCTCTAGGTTTAATGAATGAATTATGTGCAAGTAACTTGTGACACAATAATAAACGAAGTGACAAATAATATGACATTTCTTGTTATGTTCTTTTTTATCCACGGCCTACTACTCGAAAATAATACATTCAATAAACCTAGAGTTTTGTGAATGTAAGAAAAAACAGGTCTATCAACGATATCAATATTCTGACCCAAATCCAATTGAAGCCAGAAAAAAAATCGAGAACTGTGGCCAGTGAATGCAATTTATCAAAAACTGCTGTTAATAAAATAGTCAAGAGACGCGAATACAATGATTTCAGATTTGAATACCAAGCCTTGCAAAAATCATAAAGTTATAAAGTTATATATATAGAGTTCGATTTGTTTCAACGGAACAAATGACAAATCAAACAATAATGATTCCTCGCGAGAAGATTGAGAATGTATTGGAAGGTATTCAAGGAGACGAAATAAGCAAATGTATGAGAAGTATGGGTTCCAGAACCGCAAAGTGCATTTTACAAAATGGTGGACATTCTGAACACTTACTTCAATAATGTTCATCATTTACTTTCGAATAATCATTTGCTTTTTCTTTCACCAAATGATAGTTTCGTTTAATTATTATGAATTAGGTTTTTCACCTCTTGAAATTTGTAAATAATCATTACTTGTTTTTTGCTTTGATTCTGTTACGTTCCATTCAGTTGAAGATGAGTAAGTTGATTTTCTCATCGACATGTATTGCATGTTGTTAATTAAAGTAAAGGTAACTAAATGTAATACAGATCCGACCCAAAGAAATTTGGATAAGGGTCAAAATCACCTGAAAATCAACTTTGAATGACATTGTATGATATATCGTTGGATTTTGCGTCAAAAGTTATTCCGAAAAGTGTCATAAAATATGCAGGTCCGTATTGAAAAAAATGAAGTTGAGGGTGGCCCAGAGCGTACGAAACGTTAGATACAAAATCTGATCATATCAAAATGAGGATAATTTACTGTCAAATGAAAAACTATTTCAACATTTTTCGATAATATTCGAAATAAAGTGGGCAAAGAAGAAAAATCAAAATGACAGAATTTACTTCTCTTATGATATTTCAATAACCGGCCCTGATAATTTCGATTTGTTTGAACAGCTTGACAATGCTTCTATGAATGCAACTTTTTCTCCATTTGACCTAACTCTTATGGTTTAAAAGTTACCAATACAATCCCATTAAAAATGGACTTGTATATATCATATATATATATATATATATATATATATATATATATATATATATATATATATATATATATATATATATATATATATATATATATATATATATATATTTATATATATATATATACATAAATATATATATATATATAAATATATATATATACATATATATATATACTAGCGGACCCGACAGACGTTGTCCTGTCCAAATTTCTATGTTTCCTAAAATCTTTTTCCCGAAAATTTTCTCGTTATCCCATTTTCCTGTTACTTCTTTTTGTCTTCACCCCGTTATCCCGTTTTTCCCGTAATTCCCTTATCCTGCCATCCCGTTATCCATTTTTTCCCGTTTCCCGTTATTTCCGTTATCCCATTTTTTCTTTATCTCGTTATCCCGTTTTCTCCTCATTCCCTTATCCTGTCATCCCGTTTTCCCGTTTTTTCGTTTCTCCGTTATTCCCGTTATCCCGTTTTCCTGTTATCCCGTTTTTTATTCATCCCGTGATTCCGTTCTCCCGTTATTCATCTATCCTGTCATCTCGTTATCCCGTTTTCT
>JAFIRS010007295.1:0-26519 GCA_018342105.1 Gonioctena quinquepunctata | reverse complement strand
CCGTGCGATGACGAAAACTAACCTAACTTTTCTCAAATTATTTTATTGTGGCTAACAGAAAGTTCGTTTTACCTGTAACGTGAATGATAGTCATTCAAAATGAAATGGGTTATGCCTTTTCAATAGACAATGTTCCTTGATTTTGTATAAAGAGGTTAATTTGAATAGATCGGATCTCTGACTTGTGCTCCTGCCTAATATTTATACCTTAATTGTTAATTCTGTTTGCATAAATGCTATCATTTCCATTACTTGTTAATTGATCATTGTAACTTGATAATTGTTGATTGGAACTGCATAAATCCACTATACTTGCTACATGTCCTTTTTCAACAATTAATGAACATGTACCCGCAATTCCGAGGTTATGACTTTGAAGTGGCAGGTTATAATAGCCCGACGTGTTTGCCCCTTCCAAGGGTATAAGACCTATTGTTATTTTTAGGTTATATATGAATCATGGGCCTGCGACTTGGGTGCTACTTTCCAGTGGTGGAAAAGTTAATAATTTAGTTCCACTGCGCACTTTATGATTGCAGGAGCTTCAGAGTGGTATATATACACTTTTTGACACTTCAAAGTTATATTCTCCAGAAGCCGCCATATTTACAGCAATATGCTGGGTCGCCATTATTAGAGAAATGATCGAAATATTCAATAAAGATTGATTTGTCGTCAGCACTGCATCAAACATAGTAATTTATTACGTGAGTTTTTGTTTCAACTAACCAAGATCAATGAAATAATGTTTGAGGGATATAAGGACATAATTTCAGAGGCCAGTTATTTCAAAAATTTTAATGTTTTCCTTAAATGAAGAGTATTCAGATGGTGCGTGCTCACAATCGAGCTACAGCACCCATATTTTACATAAAACTTTCAATCGTTTTAATTTTATCCCGATCAGAAGTATCCAAATTCAATATATTCACTTACGCGTTTGTATGTTCATATGTAATATATTTTTATAGTTGATCGAGTATTAGAAATGAATTAGGCAAAATGAAAGAATGAGGAACATTCATCATAAAAATATGTTGCTGAACAGACATCGAGCTACATATTATTTACACAAACGCAGTTAGTTGTTTAACATGTCTAGTGTCGGCCACTACATATCCACGTTTTTGCCACGTGCTATCTGAGATCCAGGAACGTAGCAGTCACAAAAAAAGTGTTCCCCATTTTGGTAGCTGCCGCGTGATAGAGCCATGTATATTACGTGGCACTGGTTGTGATCAAACACCTCAAAGTTTTGCAGAATTGTGGCCGCTACGTTCCGTCCACTGAAAATGCTATTTGGGAAACACTTGTCGTGGGTTTTGTAAACCAATTTTGTAAAAATCGTAGTGAAGTGTTTTTAGTTTCCTCTAATTATGGATTCTCATCGGCCGCGTCTATACAAAATTTTAATTCTCAGGTCATTTTGTAGGCGTAAAAAGTCGGTCGGTTCCTCAACTCCCTCAATAAACACAGGGGTTTTCTCCGCCGACGTTGAGAGAAAAACACTGTCATACGTTATAAAAAAATACAAGGAAACGCTCTACATCATCACTTCATGCAACAACAATATATTGAAATTCACTATTTTTGACGGAAAAAACCTTCCTAAACAAATAGTCCAGCAATCGAAAGAGATTTTCTGCTCTATTGATTCTGTGACAAAAATACTACCAGGAAACCGACTGTGCAATCATACGAAAGTTAGTCAGTAGTTTAGTAGTTATATCCTATTCCTACCCCCCAACTGTCATTGCTTACTTTCTTATAAACATTTGAACACGTTTTTATAAATTTTCCGTAGTTTTTGACTTGAAAACTGATGAAGCAATGTCGATACTCTCAATGGACGAATTATATGAAATCAAAATACAAAGAAAATTGCTTTTGAATGTTTATAACGAATTAATCAATGACAGTTAGGAGTAGGAAGCATAACACGATGTAACTACAAACCGTCTTTCGTATGATGGCACAGCCCTGCTGAAAATACCTCATCAAACCAGATAAAATCTCATAGAGATTTTATGAGTTTCTAGCATGTCTTTATGAGGGATGGTGGTTTTCATGAGGATGGATGTATTGGTGCTCTTAAATCTTTATTTGGTTTGACCAGATTCTAGTGGAAACCAGTTTTTATGAGAAATTCCTCATAAAACCAACATGCGGCTCTATGAGAGTCTATGAGAAATATTTTTCAAGAACTCCAAAATATAAAATTCATTTATTATATTGTTAAGAGATTTTATGAGTCTTTATGAGGTTAGCTTTGATTGGGAATCTATGAAATTCCATATGAACCTGTCAAGGATCAATAAGGATGTATAAGTATGATTAATTTCAAATATTTATATTGTTTGGTAGTATTCATTCAACGAAATTCCATATACACCCGACAACAGGCTCTACCTGGATCTGAGCTGATAATTTTCAAGATGGATCTCAAATAAGTTTTATGAGTTCTTATGGGAAAATTTCAATGAGGAGTTCCATATACACCAACAATTGGCTCTTTAAGGACCTACAGGCAATCAATTTTTACTTCAAATATCATTCATTTATTATATTGTTGGGAGATTTTGAGGTAAGGTTGGACTGCGATTATAGTATAAGAAAGTGCATATAAACAAGATTATGTAACATACTTTACCAATAGATATATTTACTGTACTTCAAATTCATTTGGGAATTCACATATACATTTACAACTATTGACAGCTATGTAAATACACTTTGATTTTATTTGGTTCACCTCAATGAAAACAATATCTCCTCTCAATGATTTTCCAACATTTATGTAAGTACACATGGTTTATACCAAAGGAATGCAGTCGAATATTTTTATCTGCAACCTTATTTCACCATCATCATCTTGGATTATATTCAGAATTTTACAAAATGAATTATTATGCAATTTGAGGTGAGAATTTTATTTTTGATAAGCCATCAGAAATACTGAATTTTCTGTTATTGATGAGTATTGCTTTATATAAAAATCCTCTCATTCCATATTCATTATAGCCTGATCCTAGTAATTTAATTTTGTTATCTTCAGAGGGCATTCGATACAAAGATATTGAAGTCAAAATTCTTTACATTTTGAAGACATTTCATTAGAGTTTGAAATTTCATCAAGAACTTGCTTTTCAACATTCTATAAACAATTTGTTTTCCTATACTTCTTGGTCCATTTATTTGTTTCTTAATGTTGTATATATTAGATTCAAAAGAAAAACATGAAGTTGCCCAGAGAGGACCAGACATTTTTACACTATCACATATATGTGTCAATAAGTGAACATTAAAATTCATAGCTGGCATTCCATAAAATTTTTGAAAATCATCAACAAACTTATTCAAACAATAATTGGCTACTTCATTGAGCTCTACAATTGTAATGTTATCTTGGAGTAAAATGAAAATGGCCTTTTGAAGTAAAATAAAATGTTTCAAATACTTATCATTTAATATGCCAGATAAACATGGAACACAATAGTAAAGTAACCAAGATCTCCACTCTGTTGCTTTCCATTTGGCCCGTTCTGTTAGAGGCCTTGGTAAACGATGTATTTCACTTGGTGGAGTGATTTTGGTTAGTCTAACATTTATTTCCTTCAGATTTCTTGGGGCACCAATGTACATCAGATTGTCAGTGTGATAGTTATAAGTTGTCCAAATATCAACTAATAAGCGAACTACACCTAAAAGAACTGCATGCATATAGTCAATTGAATAACCCCACACAATATTAAAACTTGGCAGATTTATAGAGGCAGCAGCACCCTTAATGCCTCGAACCTTTTTATTACTCTTCGAAGAGTTTTCCATATCACTCACAACTTCACTGGGAGTTCTTTTCTGATTACAGTTTTCAGCAACTGGGTATTTTACTTGTCTATTAATAACTTTTCCACTATGGTAGCAATATGGACACCCATAAAATCCATTGAACTGAGTCATATTCTGTAGCATAGGCTTTGCTACTGAATCAACACAACAAAGCAATGGTAAAAATCTCGAAGTTTGCACAACTTCATTACAAACCCATGTTACCCCTTCAGTTGCAATGTCCGTTGCAACTTCTACAAATTTACTCATAAAAATATTCATGTCTGGTTCACACTTTCCAAACCACATTGCTGCTAAAATAACATTCCGGAATCTTTGCTTCGGAGGCAGTTCATTTATTACTAATTGAATTGGCCACATAGACAGCTTAGACGAATTGAAGACTGCAGCTCCATCTGTATTGAAATTGTACGTATAGGGAAAACTTACGTTGACTGCTTCTAAGATTTTTAAAGATTTGTCCGTCGTGGACATCAGTCATATTTTCATTATCATTATTGAAATTGAAACTATTCAAGTATTGTTGGATTTCTGCAGTTTCCAAAAAACATTTGAGCTGATATTTCAAATCCAGCAAAATAAAATAGTTATCCGAATTACGGGAGATGGTATTCTCGAACTCGCACCTTTCACACATTGATTTGTGTCCAGTTATTTGAGACTTTACACTTGTCTCCAAAAAATATTTGCATTTGATGCAATAAAAGTGATACTGGACAACTTCTTCTGGAGAAGCGAAAGTTTTATTGATGAGATAATTTGTCAGGGTCAACTTTTTATTGGCGAGAACTTCAATGAGTTGAATTAAATCTTTAGTTCCTTCCCGTGATAACCCATGTCTCAGAGAAAATCCAGTTATCATTGCCTTTATGTCAATTTCATTGAGACCTGAATCTGGAAAATAATTAAAAAAATTGAAGGGATTATGTTTTGGATTTTCTTCACAATGATTTCCATCACTAGCATTGTTTCCAGGTTCTGGTGATCTGTTGTCTTCAATATTAATTATTTCTTCATTATCACTCAATATTTCGCCTTCGTTGTTCTCCCATCTACTTCCACCAGTTATTGAAGAGTCTTCTGGGTCATAACCATTGATATTATCTCTATCACCTTCGTCAGTTGAATAGTCTTCATTAAAGGGATTGTTGAAAGATAATTTAGATCGATTTGCTTCTCCCAAATCAGCCATCTCCGAATCCTCGAATTCTGTTAGCATTGCATCATTATGTTCATTCGAATTATTCAATTCTCTTGTGTCCTCTCCTGAATCGACTGCACAAACGCGTTCCACACATTTTTTTTTCCAACGCCACTTTGTCGTTCTAGACGCCCATTCAGCATCATCTTCATTTAAACACAGTTTCTTTATACCTCTAGGTTCGTTATAACTCATTATAAAAATTTTAGCAGTCTTTTGTACTCTACTCTACAACATTTGTTTGTGCCATTGACAACAGAAAATAGTGACAACTGACATGAAAGTGAAATATGGAAGATGACACTTGACTTTCGAGAATACGGCCTGCCGGTAACGTGGAAACTGAACTAAAATGATTTATTTTATGAATGTTTTTCAAAAACAATAACACAAAATGTAAAATTATGATTGTTCATAAGACATTCTTAGGCTTCGGATATATGCGTGCTCCCTTGTATTTGAGCATGAACCGCCGATCACAGACACATTTGAATAGGCACAAACGAAGTCTAGCCAATCAAAGACTTGTACCTAAACGTGGTAAGGCGTCGCGTCGGCTACTCGCACGATGACTGGCTGAGTGCATTAGGCAAGTGTTTCGTGATGTGAGATTCCCGCAGAGCAGAGGTTTCATATTCCTTATTTTAATAAAACAAAGGTCGCGTAGCTTTTCAGTGGAGAGCATTGAGAGAACGACTACTGAATTCTTCAAATCCAGCCTAACATGCATGGCACAGCCTGTAAATCAAACAATGGCCATGAACTAGTCGCCGAATAAGGTCATAAAACATGTTCTGTGGCTACTGTGAAAAATTCCGTGTTCCGTGATTGGTGTGTTGGTGATGATTATTGATGTCGGCGTGTATAATTTTTATAGATTGATTTATCTCAGAATATTTGGGTAAGTACGCATTGTTTGTCTATTATCTTCGCAGATAGTCAAGAATTTTTTGCATTTGGGGAAAATGGGTAAATTTCAATCATTATGATTTTGGGGTTGTATTTTTGTCTGGTGTATCTGTGATCAAAACATTGTGCAGAGTTAGGAGTTATAGCCATTTTAACTTCATTATTTGGGGTCATTTTCTACTTTCATTTTTTGCAATACCTATCACCTGCTGTGACATATCAGTGAACAAAACGCATTTTGAGGTTTAATATAACAATACATGAAAACGGTCATTAGATAAACTAATAAAAGTACCAGAACTACATTTACCTATACTGTTATTTTATATTACTTGTAAGATCTGCATAATCATCACTTAATAATATGTTACCTACCTAGATATGATTTCATTCCAGTGGTATATATATATATATATATATATATATATATATATAATATTTGCAGAAAGTATTGATAGTATTTTTTTGAACAGTGAGCTCAACATGTACGCTTATGTGAAATTCATTGAGGATAACATATGTGAATATGTCGACACGAGCAAATCAAACATTTTGATCCAGATGACATACATCTTTATGAAAAAAATTCAGAATTCAATGGACAGATGGAGAATTTTATCCTGGGGCAATCATTTATGTAAGAGGTTAGTATCAATATTTTTTTGAGAAATTATATTTTTGACACTCAATATGACTATCCTATCCTAAACAAAAGCAAAATGAATCATCAATACCGGTGTAGAAGTGGAGAAGAAACAAATTCCATATTGCTATCCTCAAAATTTTTTGCTCGCATAGTTAGCGGGATTCTCTAGGGGTTGTCTGCCAATCTTCATACATGTCCCACAAAGGTGCCACTGTTAAATGTTCAAAATGAATCATTAGGGTGTCATATAAAAATTTATTCCATTTCAGATACAATGGAGGAGCTCCGCAAAGTGGTGGAGAAAAAAAGAGTTGTTTTTCGCAATAAAGAACTTTTATTGTCCGATGCCTCAGAAAGTGATATCGAAGTAGATGATGATGATCATAAAAAAAAGAAGAGGATTACTTCCAACAACATAAATCCCAGTGTGAGTCGAGAGATTTAATATTACAAAATACATTGACAAATAGAAGCAATAAAAATTAATGTCACATAGAACAATATTAAAATTGGTACATTGACAAAGCCACGAAGAATGATGTTGGTCCTGCTGTACCAATTCTTTTCATGTACACATCTTTCAATGTACTTATTGTTTTATCTCTTCCTAATTATTTTCTAACTTCCTTCCAGGTGAAAAAATTTTTGAAAATAATATTTTGAAAAATATCAATCTGCGCTACCAAAGATCGGGTAAGTAGCAATTTTTCAAAGAAAAGCTGTTATTAGATATTAAAATGTTTTCCAGGGAATCAGAAAATATCTCCATATGGGAAAATGGGGATTCTGGTAATGACTCCTGCGAGGGATTTGGTCCTACCAACTGCAATACATCAAGAGCTGTCCCCTGCAGTAATTCAATTGGTGAATTGACATGTGAGATTGAAAAATGAAAATAATTCAAAGAGAACAAGAACAACAAATAAAAGAACTTACAAAATTGAACATAGAACTTCAAAGAGATGTCATCAATATAAATAGAGGTACTTTTGAATCTATTACTTTTCATCTGATTACAGTGTATCAGAAATGAACTTTTTAGCATTAGTAGAAAAGATTGAGAAAATGGTTGGTGGAGGATCTTTGAAAAAGATAATGTGGAAATAGGAACTGTGGTGGATGATGAGGTAAATTTTGTTTGTTACCTTGTCAGGGCAAAAGGTTGCATGTATCTAAAATTAAATAATTGGAAATATTCAATCTTTCAGTTTCTATCCTACAGTTGAAACTGAAAGAAAAATGAATATTGGGATACATAACTTCTCAGAGCAAAGAAGTTTTAAATGAGTAAGCTGTTGATTTTTGAATTGAAAGTTTTCATCACTCTTTCTTCAGGTCCACCTTGGTCAAAATGTGTTCATAAAGAAGGGCTCTTATGATACTGCCTATGTGACTGCCAGAAGTGGAACTCAGTTTGTCAAGAATATTGCAATGGCAGTCTTTGGAGCATTGACTCTAAAAATTCTTCAGTTACTGGGAAGAGCAGCAATAATATAAAAGGAAATATGTCGACCGGCATTATGTGCCACTAAACTGTCAGCAATTCATGGTAAGATGAATCAGAACTTAAATGAATGAATGAATCAAATTTAAAAAATAAACATTTGTTAAATTCGTCCACATTTTTTAACTATCCTGTTAGGTTATTTTTTTTTCATTCACAAAAATTTCGAACATTTGTTTTTAATGGACTATCAACTGTTGATCAAGAGGGTAGATGACACCTTTTATATATATCCCATTGTTTCACATCAAACTGTTCAAAAGTTATCGATGTAAGGGTTACCATTCTGATCTGCACTTATACTTGACATTTCAAATGCATGATTTTCAAAAAACGTATAAAGAAATTCGACAGATGTGCCCCCGACATCTATCTATCTATCACAATGTCTTTGATTTCAAAATGTGGTATCGGTGATATCATTCAAAATGGGGGCAGGCATAAAAAGCCGCATTTTATATATAGATATATATATATATATATTTATACATATACATCATAATTTAAATTTTATTGGATTTGTTGTTCATTTTTCAGATATTTATGCATTTTTTCTGAATAATAGAGGTTATTCGAAACTGGAGATAGAAAGAGAGCTGAAACATGTGAACAATTATTTAGCTAGCAAAATCAGTGACTTGAATAGACTTCCAAGAGGTATTTTTAGTATAAATTGAAGTCCCTCCTGTTTAATTATGAATTTCTTGAATTCCAGTGAAAAAGACGAATCCTACTCTGGATATTATTGGCAATGAGGAGGTTTCAGATGATCAAGTTGGAGCTAGCAGTGCAATTGGTTGAAGAGGAAGAAGTCAAAATAAATATTTGAATTATTTACAATAAAAATGTTTCAGAAACTTGCCAACAATTATTTTCATATTGAATATATCTAAAAAAAGCCAACAATTATTTTCATATTGCTTATATTTATAAGGAACTCCGATCTAGTTTCTAAGGATTAATCAGCAGTGCCTATTTCATCAATGAATAAAACGCATGAAATATAAGTATTTCCTCATATAGATTTATGAGAATATCAATAGAACTTACAAGGAGATCTCAATAGGAACCTATGTGGAAATCACAATAGGAACCTATTTGGAAATCACAATAGGAACCTATGTGGAAATCACAATAAGATCCTAAGAGGAATTTACAATACAAACCTGAGGAATTTATGAGTAATTCCCAACAAGAACCTATGAGGAGTTCCCTATCAGAACTTATTGGGAATTCCTGTTGCAATTACCAATATGGGACTGATGGGTCCTTATAAGGTTTTTTATATAAGTTTTTATAAGGTATTTTCAGCAGGGAGTCGTTTTCCTTGCAGTATTTTTGTCACAGAATCAATAAAGCAGAAAATCTCTATCGATTGGCCTACTACATCAATGAAAGGCCAGCATTTTCACAGAGATTGACACACTCAAAAATCATTTTGGATAGTATAGATGTTACAGGCCATCTCTTCCTCTCAAAAAGCAAGCTATTGCTTGCAGACCATGACCAGTGAATGGTTGAAACATGATAACAAGAGCATGATTCCCAAGCTTATATCTTGCATTTTGATGGGTATGTGATTGCTCAGATCAACGAATCCAATGAATTCCATTCGATTTTCATCAAATTTTTTTGTTGCACGAATCTTGCATCCATCAATTAATAGGCATCCATGTTTTTCCCATTCGGCTAAATATTTGGATTTTTTTTCAGTAAGGAAAAAACTTCTGTACCAAAACTGCCAACTATTTTACTTATATATCTAGAAAAAATTGAATTCCTTGTTTTATTTCTTTTTATCCAATTATTTTAAAGTTGAGACGGGCTGTAGTTTGGAATAAGTAAATTGAAATTGTTTTTACCAAGCAAGAAAGGACCATGTATTCAACTCAAATTAAGTCAATTTCAATAAGCTTGATAATTATTTCATGAAACATTCTGTACATAATGGAATATTTTGTCTTCTTTGAATAACCAGTTTGAAAAATGATAAAAACATGGAGAATTGATATTATTCACCTTGAGAGTGTGCTCGACGCTGGTAATGGTAGTATATCATTTTCCCTCATATGACTGTAGAGTTAAGGACTCTTTAATTTCATCAAGATACAGGAATACATCCAATTCAACGTCTATCGTTTTCCATTCTTCTTACATTTGTTCGTCATGCAACATTTTTAAATTTTTTTTTTAATTTTCCGAATCAATAAATTTTTTCTTCATATTATTAACAATCAGTTCTGAATGTTCATTCCTTTTTCTGATATAATATTGTTGTTTGATTTTGATTTTCTTGGCAACAACACATTTTTCCTTTTTTTCAGAATTTTCCTTTAGAGTATACTTATATTGGGAGCACACTCTGCATTCACTTGCACTAGGATAAATATAGATTTCACAATAGTTAATAATAATAAAAATAATCTTTATTTGAGAAATACAACCCAGTACAAATTATAAACATATAAAAGGTAGTAGAATCATTTGGTTTCATATAGACATACATTGGATAAAATACATAAAAAGACGTAAGAGACGTAAAAACATAAGCGTTTTGGATTTTTATTGAGATACCTTCAATATACATTTTACATTGATATTCGTTCAGGTCAGTTATAATGCAAGCATGCTTATTCAAGTTGTGACTCTAGGTAATCATTTATTGAATATGGTTCCAGGTTCATTAAAATTTTCCAAATCTCTCTTTTAAATACATTAGGTGTGGAGATAGCCTTGACTCTATCTGGTAGCTTGTTGAAAAATCAAATGGAATTGTATTGGGCGTTTTTTTCTGTTACTGCCAATCTGTGCACTGGGTAATTGTAATTTATGTTTCTGGTGCTATGATTATTTTGTGGTGTATAATCCAAGAAATAGTGCCTATTTTTACTGAGAAACAGAAGACATTCCTGAATGTACACTGTCAAGACTGAGTATTCGAACTGATCTAACTTATTCCATGATTCTCTGAACTTTAATTTATACATGATTTTAAAATTCTTTTTTGAGTGACAAATAGTCGCTCTGAAGAACTACTGCCACCATAGACCAGTATTCCATATCTGAGGCTAGATTCGAAATTCGCGTGGTATTTGATTGTGAAAGTATTTGAATGATTGGTCAGTATCCTCATTGCGTAGCATACTCAACCTAATGTGCTAGCCATTTCATCAATATGAATATTCCAGTTTAGATAACGGTCTTTCTGAATTCCTATAAATTTGGTGCAGGGTGCTATTTCTAAATTCTTATTGTTTAGCTGAATGTTACAGGGTTCTGCCTGGATTTCGTGCCGGGTTGTGAACGGGACAACATTGGTTTTTCTTTCATTGACAAATTATTTGTTTTCTACGAGCCAGTTGTACATTATCCTAAACATTGAGTTAGAATTTTCTACCACTGGTGGTAGCGTTCTTCCATCAATTATAATATCAGTGTCGTCGGCATAGTTTACCATTTTGCAATTTGAATATGATGAAAGAATATCACATATATCGTTTAGATATACTATAAAAAGTAATGATCCCGTAATGCTACCCTGTGGCATCCCTATCTTAATTTCAGTAAGTTGAGATGTGGCAGTTTCCTTTTCTTCCTAACTACTACTGTTTGTTTTCTATTGCTAAGATATTATTTGAACCAATTCAATGGTTCCCCTCGCACACCACATACATCCAGCTTATGTAGTAATATATTGTGATCGAGGCAGTCATATGCTTTTGATAGGTCTAGGGGAAGTCCTAGAGCAACATTTTTGTTTTCAAAGGTTACCTTATCCCCGGCAAATCTGTTTCATGTCAACTTCTCTTAAATAGTTTTGGAAGTCCTGAACACTAGCCAGAGGGTCCATTATATTAACAGACTTATTCAAAGCTCCAGCATAAACAGATTTATTTGTTAAAACTACCATTTTTTCTAGAAAAAAAAATCAATTTCATTCAATGCCACTTTTGAAAATATTATACGATTTCCAATTTGTGAAAACTCTCGTGATCAGAAACACTGATGAAAATATCACAATTTTTTATCGCTTAATATAAGTAGCTGATGAAATTATAGTGGCCCCTGAAGGTTGTATAAAAAAAGGGTAGAAGTTGGTTTATGCTAGCGTTTTCTGGAACTGGTTCTGCAAAGGAAGCACAGGGTAGCGTATTCAGGCCAGCACTGGAAGAACCAGGATCAGAATTCGATGGTTGCCATGGATTGGCCCCGCTAAAAAATGCAAAAAATCAAATAAATATTTTTTGCGAATATCATGGAATTACTGTTCAGTGGAATTATCAATGAAACTCTCCCTCTCCCTTTGTTAACTATTATATATCTCGAAAGCAGATAGTGTTTTTTTTTCGGAAATTGAAGAATTTATATGCAGCAATACTTTACAGACATGAAATGTTGATTGATTCAGTAACTGCAAGTGACCAATATTTTTTGATTTCATCAAAAGCATATCAAAAGCATATAAGCATATATATTTATATATATACATATATATATATATATATATATACATATATATATACATATATATATATATATATATATATATATATATATATATATATATATATATATATATATATATATATATATATATATATATATATATATATATATATATATATATATATATATATATATATATATATATATATACTTATCCATGTGATGATAACGCACAGTTTTTTAGAACCAACTTGAATCGAACACACACATCCAGTAACAAGAAGGTGTTTACCAGCAGCCATTTCTTACGCTTTTTTTCATCCTGAAAATAATATTTCCGACACGAGGTGACTTTGCAGGCTTGCATCCACGATTTTGATACTTTTCCCCAGGGTACTTTTTCCTGCTGAACACAGTTCTCAAATGAAAACTTGACGCTCGCAATTACTCTCAGTGACACCGTTCTCACCCTTTTTTTCCTACATATATTTTGGGGGATCAATATGGTTATTTTTACGGAAATTTTCCATCATCATATTCTCGTTTGGACTCATTTCTTGATTTATAACCTTAATTATTGGAAAGTTGCCAATCATATGGTAGTGGCTGTTTCATGGTTCCAGGAAGGATTCTTAGGATTTCTTCCCAATGAAAGAACCCTGGTTTCAGGAAGTCATATGACTTTGAAGTAACTGGAGGCGCAAATTTCATGCCCAGAAGTGAAAAGTAACTGGTCGTTGAGAACTGCAAATTTAGCCAAAAATCAAACTACACTTATTACTCGACTCTTGAAGCTTTTATGATCCGTTGTTTCGGTTCAGTTCAAACTCCTGATTAAGATGCCTTAAAACCCTGCTGTATTTACTTTCGATTTTGTTCAGAATTTTTGGGGGATAACAAATGAATGTAGTTAAATGCCGCTTGGTACTTCATCAGTAGATGGCACGCCTGAAATGTTTGTGTCCATGCTTAATGAATGTCAAACTTATGAAATTATTATTTCTTCTGTCAACATTGCATATTCCTGTGCAGAAATTGTGATTTGAAAATTTCACATATTGATTGTTTATTGCAGTTAAATTTGTTGTGGTTAGTTTTGCCTGGTATTTAAGATGTGTTTGAGGATTTGATAGTTTTTTCAGGGGTGTGTGTAGGGATACTAACCTTTTGTGGAATGAATTTCTTTTGCATCTTGTTTGAACATTCTAAAGCCACAGATCTGATTATTCATCTATATTTAGTACCAAAGTAGGTGAAGCTAGTCACAGTGAAAGCTCGTACAAACTCATCCGAATAAATGCATTTTTTACGATTTGTTATGTTGATTTCAAAAGACAACTATTTTTTAAAATATTCCTATTACCCAGACATAGATTCAGAAGAAGAGCAGGTGATTTAACAAAGCACTGAGCCAAATCACAGAACGGATCAGACACAGACAGAAATACACCCTGTGTGATCTGTAATTGCAGTTTACTGTTCGAAACAACGTCAGCGCCATCTGAAACTCTACTCAACTCTCTTTATCAAGTGGGCTGGTGTTCCTCAGTTTGTCCCAATCTTCAACAGGTATGAGTGAATACAACATGGTTTTTAGACATCTCACTCCTGATAATATAGTTTAGATGAAAATGTAATATGTTTGATGATGAAGACACAATCTAACCAAATGGTTATTTGATTTGAAGTTTGTAGCAAACCTATAAAAGGTTCCTTAAAATTCATTATGATAAATCATTGAAGTTTTCATAAAGTTTGGTAAATGTCCATTAACTGCACTCTTGCCCTCTGAAAATAGCAGTTCGGTTCTATTTACTTATTTTCACCTCATAAACACGAATCTCAAATGAAAATGTGGCGCCTTTTCAAGTACCGTTTTCTTAAGCCAAAGTCACTCACAATGCCTTCTTTTTTTTCAACCGCGCAAAGAAGCCGGATCTACCGAAAAATATCCTTCAAACAATCTTCTCACATCTGCTTCAGATTGAGGTAAGGTTTGTTTGATGAGCATCAGAGTCGATGAGTAGGCTGTTTCTTATGACAAATTGTGCCGGCCGAAAATAAGCGTTTGATTGTGTGTAGTTTGTGCTGGTGAGGCAACGGTGCTTGAAACTTTGAATGGCTATAACTAAGAATGAAGAGTTTGAGTTTTTATTTCGGGTTCGTACTAAGGAGGCAAAAATTACAGGGAGCAAGAGTGCAGTGAAGGGAGATTTACCGAAAATCAAAATGTGTTATTATTATCAATTCCACTAACCTTAGGCACGGAAACATCGGGGTTCTCCGCTTTTGACTTTTTCATAGTTTTTATCTCCAACTACTTTTTATTTTAACAACGATAAACACATGTATTCACATTTTACAACTACCGACTAGGACAGCAACATGCTGATCATTTTCCTCGTTTTGTGTAAGTAATTCTATTTCTCCTTTTGTTACAAAGGACCCCGCAAAATCCTTATGGAAAATGGCTCTCGGCTAAATTCGCTGAAACTCTGTAGAAGGATAGTATTCGGTATGCTGATCAAAAGTCCCAATGGGCCCAACCCTCCATTTTCAACCCCAGACCCCCTACAGCCCCCCAAAGTACACTTTCCGGTGTGTTAATGCAATATTTCAATTCATCTTCAAAGCGTTTCCTTTCACTGCCCACCCCTTGCTCCAACCGAATCCTACATTCTACCCTCACCACACCTCGCCCTCACCCCCACACCCCCACCCAACCCTTCATTAACGCCCCATTACACACTTTCAAGGTTAAAAATTCTTTAATTGTTTCATTTCAATCTTTTGAAGCTTTTATTATATATATATATATATATATATTTATATATATATATATATATATATATATATATATATATATATATACATGTATATATATATACATGTATATATGTATACATTAAGCACACCCCTCCCTCCCCCTCCCTTCACCATCCCATCCTTTATGAATGCCCCATTACACAATTGCAAGGTTAAATATTTTTCAATTAGTTTTATTATAATCTTTCATGTGTATACTATGTAATAATATACATATATATATATATATTATCACATAGTATACACATGATATATATATATATATATATATATATATATATATATATATATTATATATATATATATATATATATATATATATATATATATATATATATACATATATTTTGGGGGTAGTTTCTTGGGTTATGAGGTTCGGTGGGACATACTAAGACTCGTTTGGAATTATTCCATTTTGGGATTTATTGTTACAATAAATCCCAAAAAGGAATAATTCAAACGAGTCTTAGTATGTCCCACCGAACCTCATAACCCAAGAAACTACCCCCAAAACATAAAAATAAAGTTTAAAGAAAATCAAACTCTACATATATACATATATATATATATATATATATATACATATATATATATATATATATATATATATATAAATATATATATATATATATACATATATACATATAATAATGGACATAGCCCTCAGAGAAAAGTGCTTACCGTAGACACGTGTTTCGGGCTCTCGGCCCTCATCAGTACGGTAGAGAAGTGCAAGGATGAACAACACTTGGTAGAAAACGACAAATCAACAGAGTCAACAAACAGAAGCCAGCCGCTCATTTGTGATTTCGGTCAGCAGACCCTGAATTCCGGGGCAACAACCAACGTCACCACGGAGGCAGCTATAGCTACCTGCGTGACATCCGAGTCCAGGAATATAAATATGAAAGAGAGCTATGTCTATTAAATTCCTTCAATTTTGTTTTTAACAGTCCCCTCGATATTACTCTCTTTCATATTTATATTCCTGGACTCGGATGTCACGCAGGTAGCTATAGCTTTCTCCGTGGTGACATTGGTTGTTGCCCTGGAATTCAGGGTCTGCTGACCGAAATCACAAATGAGCGGCTGGCTTCTGTTTGTTGACTCCGTTGATTTGTCGTTTTCTACCAAGTGTTGTTCATCCTTGCACTTCTCCACCGTACTGATGAGGGCCGAGAGCCCGAAACACGGGTCTACGGTTAGCACTTTTCTCTGAGGGCTATGTCCATTAAATTCCTTCCATTTTGTTTTCAACAGTCCCCTCGATATTACTCTCTTTTCCTGGACTCGGATGTCACGCAGGTAGCTATAGCTGCCTCCGTGGTGACGTTGCTTGTTGCCCTGGAATTCAGGGTCTGCTGACCAAAATCACAAATGAGCGGCTGGCTTCTGTTTGTTGACTCCGTTGATTTGTCGTTTTCTACCAAGTGTTGTTAATCCTTGCACTTCTCCACCGTACTGATGAGGGCCGAGAGCCCGAAACACGTGTCTACGGTTAGCACTTTTCTCTGAGGGATATGTCCATTGAATTCCTTCCATTATATATATATATATATATATATATATATATTATTACATAGTATACACATGAAAGATTATAATAAAACCAATTGAAAAATAATTAACCTTGCAATTGTGTAATGGGGCATTCATAAATGATGGTGAGGGAGGGGTGTGCTTAATGTATACATATATATAATAAAAGCTTCAAAAGATTGAAATGAAACAATTAAAGAATTTTTAACCTTGAAAGTGTGTAATGGGCGTTAATAAAGGGTTGGGGGGGGTGAGGGGGGGTGGGGTAATTGGATTGGTTGGAGAAAGGGGTGGGCAGTCAAAGGAAACGCTTTGAAGATGAATTGAAATATTGCATTAACATACCGGAAAGTGTACTTTGGGGGGCTGTGGGGGGTCTGGGGTTGAAAATGGAGGGTTGTGCCCATTGAGACTTTTGATCAGCATACCGAATACAATCTTTTTGCAGAGTTTCAGCGAATTTAGCCGAGAGCCATTTTCCATAAGGATTTTGCGGGGGCCTTTAATTACACCTCATTTTTTCTAGAACTTGAGAATGGCTTATGTATAGCCAAAACGTACAACGTAAAATAAATATTCTTCAATAAAAGATTTTCTTTTTGGACCGAAAGAACCAAGGAATTACTAATTCTACAAATCTATTAGTGTATCCGGAAATTAAATTCAATATTGGTTATTCCAGGTGAAAAAATATATTGAACACGTAATGTTGTGATGTAGAAATCTAGAATTGTGAATATCTTTCAATCATAAACCTCATGAAACCTCCAAACTCCTAAATCTATTATTGGGAGAAACACATTAAGGATTCGCCAAGTATATATCGTTCGTAACGGTCCTCATTACATTTGCCTGTGAGAGCAATGTAGTCAGAGTGTTGTGAAAGGTTAATGTTTGATGAAGAAATGCCGCGAGGGAGAGAGTGAATCATTTGAGTTCATCTCTAGTTGTTCTAATGAGATTCTTTGGCAAAGCTAGTCTTCCTTGAAGTGCGTCAGTATCAGCGTGATTTATTCATCTTGTTGCGCCACCTATCAGTTAAATCACAGGATTCACCCAACTGCAGACAAGGTGAGTTTTATATTTTTTTATCGATTCTGGTTTTTGAGTATAAGAAAGGGACATGCAATATTTACGCATTTTAAGGTTTTTTTTTTCAAATAGGGACTAGGTAGCTGAAAATATCATGACACCTTTTTTATAGAGCCTACAATTTCCTATCTAATGATTACACTGATATTTGTCAGATGCTTCGTTGGGTCGCAATATACACAATCATTTTCATTTCTTGAAAGCACACTGATATTTTTTCAGATATTAAAAATACAAATAAAATATTAGGGATTTTTACGTGGCACAACCAATTTTTCGGTGTTTTTTTTCTTCATTTTACTGTTATTTGTTATGTTGTTTGTTGAGATTATAGAGATTATTAGTTTGAAATGGAAATTATTCAAGTGTTTCGAGAGAATCGATTTTTTTTTATTGTCGTGCAAATTGTTCAAAACCGGGTTGAAAAATTATTTATTTGGACTGTAAATATTTTTTTAGAGTTTATTACAGGGTTGGTATTTTTCAACTAATATGAAGTATATACAGCACATACGGGGTGATCCCGATGTATAAGAATAGTCCACCATTTACGTCATGAATCAAGTGAGAGATTTCAAATTCGGTTTAGTGTGGTATGATATTTTTCTAATTAATTTGTTAGCTACATATTAACTTCTTTGTACGTGGAAGTTATGAACTAATGTTCAACTCGAATATTGATAGCTTCATAACTCCGCCTTTTAGATGGATTTGAATTTTTTTTTGAATAAAATGAAATGTGGAGTTTATTTAACATTTCATAAAACCCTGGTTGAATGATACAGCGTCAAAAAGCGAGCAAAAAAAGTTTCATAACTCACAATATTATATTGGAAATTTCCATATTGACTAACAAAGATATGTGAACTGTTTCCCTACCATAAAAAATCATATGAAATTGTTTGTTTGTGTGTGTGTGTGTGAATGTGTTGTCTATATCTTTGATATCAGTTGAACTGAGTAAACACAGTTATGAAACTGTGGGAAAAATATGATTAGCTTTTTCACGAGGACTACAGAGATTTTAATGTTTTACGACAATGAAAAAAATCACCGTTGATCCTACAGAAAAAAATACAGAGAATACCATTTTTAAAGTATTTGTTTGTTTATGTTCGAAGAACTAGAACAAACGAGAAAAAATGAAAAATCAATTGAAATACATGCGAAATAAACGAAAAAGTTTAGAGTTTACTGTTCAAAATGATATATGTTCTACATGTCCTCTCGAGAAACGCATTATTTTCCAGAAAATCTTGTATAATGTTTATAATGGAATATTTCTTGGGTCTCTTAGGATCACTATGCGAAAATGTTCATTCAAATTTTACCGTTGATAAAATTAAATAAATATACTCAATGTCTGAAGAAAATAGTCAAAGATAAAAGAATCGATTTTTCAATTCAATTATATTCGACTTAACCAAGCGTCGGAAGAAATAATGAATTGGACCGTTCCGGTAGGAAGTTCCATGTAATTTCAATTGTCTGTTAGGGAAAATTGAACCCAAAGATGATAAACTCGGTACAGATTTTATGAAACCGGGGACATCAAAAACTATTTATGAATCAGATTCAGAGTATTCAGAAACACCATATCAAACAATATTCATTTAATCATTATGAGCGTAATCAATCAGGAAAGATGGTCGCTTGTAGACAGTGTTTCAAGTGAAATATGGAACAATTCTGTGCACTTGGTGAAATTTCGAAGGGTTTGATGGTTGAAGAGTTTTTCTCCATGCATACCTCCAAATGAATGTTATTCTATATAAGATGGAAAATGATCGATTGATAATATCTATGAATGATTAATTTGATATTTCTTAATGATTTCGCCTATGTTTGCAATTGCCACTCTTTACCAAGAGACACATAGTTGTCATGACAATATGTCAACAGCAGCTATGATTTAAATGGATAGGTTTGAAATCGATTATTAATATAATAATAATAATATATGTTCTTATTTTGATAATTCTTGGCGAAATCCAATTAGAAAGCTGGTCTATTTAACCGAGAACCCATTACACATCAGTACCTAAACGAATATTTTTTTTATGAATAAAGTGTGTTTTGAATGTATAATATAATACTTACGATAAATGTATGACAAGTAAACTTTTTGTGTTTACATGATTAGTTTTCAATACGTATTGAATATTGATGTGCATGGATTAGGATAATAACAACCAACAGTTGAGCAGATGATAGATATTCCATTTATGCTTTTTGAAACCACAGAAGATTTTCTTTTGATACCTATTGGTATGGAGTGGGAAATGTAAACTACATAATCACATTGTTGCCTTCCAACCGATTTCTATTTCATGAGTCATCAATGAGTTATTTTATTCCTGACATAAGAGGAACTTTAGAGACAAAACATGCCAAGTGTAATTGCCTACTATTTAAGTCAAGCCATCCCAACTCGGCTAAACTTGGAGTTACCTGGTCGTGCAGTCAAAATGAAAATATAAGTATAACGAATACATGGATTTTAAATTATCTGGATTCTGGCTGTCGAATATCGAGACATGGTCGAATATCGAAACATGGTCCATGAATTGAATCCCCGTAGTTAGAATGGTTCAAGGCTAAAGTTTCACCTCACCATGTTTTCAAATCTTCATTTAGTACAGTTTACAGTTCTATTGCGGTAAAGATTTCTCAACGACATTTTGAATTATATATTTTATATGTGTTTTGCAACGTAAATCATCGTCAATAAATAGTTCCACGCCACTAATTATCCATACCTTCACCAAAGCGGATCATTTGTGATTTGATGGAAATTAATTTCAATCCATGCATTGTGGAGTATCCAAAAATTTTATTGAGTGTTTAATTTATTTAGAATATGACAATATATTAGTAAATTTCGATAGGCCTGGGTATCTATCATCTGCGAAACGATGTATACAATAATCAACAGAGATATTTTTTAGATTCATAGTATAAAGTAAAGAGATAAGTGGACCTAGTATCGAGCCCTGCAAAATTTCACGACGTACTGGCATTGAGCTGGAACTAGTGTACTCCAGGGCCACATATTGACATCGGCTGGGAAAAATAGCTTTGAACCAACTCGATGGTTTCTGTAGAAAAAAATAGTATTGTAACGTGGCCAATAGCATATCGTGCCCTAACGTATCAAGGGATTTACTATAGTCTAACGTGATCAATAATATTGTATTCAATGGCTAGAAATAGGATATCGTAGTACTATGGCCCCTGCGGAACCCAGAGTGACGTTCAGAGCAAAGTACATTTTTCGCGAGGATTCGTATCTATTTCAAAACAATATTTCGAAAATCTTGGAAATAATTGTTCAAACTTGAAATTTTTGGTAGAGGTACAACAACTGAATTTCTTCAATTTATAGTTGATATCCCTCAAGAAGACAGCAATTGAATATGTGAGGTACACTCGTATATGGCAAGATATAAGGACCGCACAGTGAAAAGTGATATCATCAGTATTTGATTTTATAATATATATATATATATATATATATATATATATATATATATATATATATATATATATATATATATATATATATATATATATATATATAGCTTACGAACAGGTTAAATTTTGCAATGATTATTTTTGATTTTATTAGTTTTATAATGTTGCATTAATGCATCATTATATACTTGACACTCTAACGCATCAATAGAATCGATTAAATAGGAATTTAATGCTTATACATCTCTCCACTCAACAAGTTATGATGTATCAGATTCATTCAAATGAATTTCCAAGGGTTCAAGAGCTTTTCAAGCCTCTTTTGTGTTTTTATTGGTTTCATAAATTCCAAGTGAGTCGATGTTTTCATTTCTCTTTGCAGCTGTGGAATCCTGTGCTGTATGCTACATAATTATCCAGGTTTTTTGTTGATTTGTTCTTTGCAAGACCTTATTCCGTCGTTATTTCCAAGAAACCTTCTGTTTGGTTGATCGCGTTTTTCTAAGAAGGGCATATCTATAAAAAAATACTTCATATTGTTAGTTATGATATGAACTTTTGTGTCAATATCATCTTTATCGAATATTTCTTGACAGGTTAACATTCAAAATAATACGCTGTGCTTCACCATGAACTAGATTGGAATCGTTTAGAGCTATTATGTCTGATAGAGAACTACAGTTCATCGATATGCGCGTTTGAGCTTTCATTATTTGGTTTAAATAAAACAATTCCAACAAATCTATTGCCGAAATATTTTTCCAGAAATCAACGTTCAAATCACCCAATAATATAACTTTGTCGACTTTGGTTAACATAAAACCAATTCAGTTTTTTAAAGAATTCATGATATCGAAAATGTGACATCCCGGGGGTCTATAGACAATACCAGTAGAATATTTGATATTTAAAATATTCACCTGGGACTGGCAACAGTCAGTTACTATAGTTGATATTTTTTAAATTATTGATCGTCGGCCTATTTCTGCCACCTAGGCTAATCACCGTCGCCGGTGACGATACTTTCCCCAACTGGAAATTTTGTCAAATACTCTGTTGTTTCAGAGGTAGGGAATTTCAACGAGCTTAACATCCATGAACTCGGGACCGCCATCTTAACGTCTCCTCCGGAGGACGGCATATCTATCGTGATATATCGTGCTCATTGATATGATGCCTGCAGCTACGATACTACGCTGCAGTTGTTCGGGATATTTTTCACTCCCACCTTCCTTGGCAGGTGGTCAACCATCCAAGTACTGAACGCGCCCAGTTTTGCTTGACATATCGATAAGGGGTCTCGTCAACCTGACCCGCACAAGAAATTACCAGAATTCTCATAATTAGCATAATCTGGAAGTCCCAAAAATATATCCGATGAGAAAAACAAACAGACCGATATTTCTAGTGGTAATGAACAACAAGATCACCCTCACTGACTTAAATAAAAGAATAAAAACAATTAAAAACAGGCAGGTATCATGGGAAACCAGGAAACCTGAGATGTTGATAACACTTTGCAGAAATTGTCAAACATGGGGACACACAGCCCCTTATTGTATACAACCATTTCAATTTGTAAATTGCGGAGCAGTACATAAATCCGAAACATTCACAAAAAGCACAAGCACTGATTGTGACGAAGCTCACCCCTCAAATTACAAGGGGTGCATAGCATACTCACAAGCCCTTATAAGAAGTGGAAAGCAACCATTGATGGACAATACCAACAGACGCAGACCGCCAACCCAGCCCCAGGGAGGCCAGGGTGGGAGACCCCACCCCCAGTTCGGAGACACGAAATAGCCCGGGAGAGCCCCAATGATTGGACAAAGGAAATGGCCCGTCCCCAAATAGTGAAGCTCAAGACACACCACAAATACTACAAATATTAACACTGATGTATAATATTTCAACCAAAATCTCACAGACAATGAACAAACTACATGACATAATTTTAAAAACACAAATAAACTAGTGGTCTGTCCTGTCGATGGAAGCGGGGCCCGGGGGCATGTGGGGATGGTGGATAGATCCACAAGAGTCCCTACACTGCCCCTGGGCGTCGCAACCGGGGGTAGATGCGGACTGCTATAAAACACACAAATTGCTATATCAAATAATTTCAAACACAAATAACAGTAATGAAACACGGTAGCCAAGAGAGCTTACCGTTAGCCTTATGTGCCTGGTATATTGGGGAAAAACTTTCACACCCCTCAAATGTTGTCATTTTGATTATCTGAATGTATCTACATCTAGCAAATTACTTATATGACACACGTGAATGCGTAGTAGGAAACGTGTAGCTTCTTTTAATTGTCAGCGGGAAATAAAATTCAATGCGGGTACACCCGATAACATCAACCGGGATGTCCCCCACTGCTCCCTCCCTTAGGCGCGTGCGGGACATTTGGAGCCCGAACAGGCATATCCCCACAATGGAAACATAGTGGGGTAGATGAAAGTTTTTCCCACCTTCTCCTTACACCCCATAGAATTTCTCATATCCCTCGATGAGTCTCCTGCAGGAAAACAAATTGTATATATGTTTATATTTTATGTATTGTATTGTTTTTCATGACCCTCCAAGGGGACCTTGTACCAATCAACAGGAAATGAAGAAATTTTGATTATGATTTGTTAGCCTTATGTGCCAAAGGTCGAGGGTTCGAGCCAGGTCAGGACCACATTTTTTTTCATTTTTAAATTCAAATACACAAATGAAATTTGAAGTAATACTCAAATAAATCCTCAAATTTCAAATCTTCAATTTCAACCTCAATACAACATTAAATAAATTACTCAAATTGTCACTCAATCACTCCCCAATCAACATTCTACTCAAGGTACCCACAACACCCTACTCAAAAATACTCAAATTCCCACACAAACACAACACAAATATGCTACCTCAAAACACCCCATCACTCAAATAAAAACCCCTTTCTAAATTTCTTGAACTGGTTTTTTGGTGGTTCACGAAGTTTCATAACTCCGTGCCACCCTTTTCCAGCATCCATATTGCATAGTCAAACTAATAGGAATGATAATAAATACTAGAATTATCGTGATTAAGTGAATATACATTCTCTCATGAGCTTACGCAGGAGGAGATATACCAAATAGAACTCTTACTAAGACATTGATCTGCTACATACTTTGTCACCGCCAACCGGCGGGGGCACGCCCTTCGCCCTTAACCCTAAGGTCCAGCCGTACGAAGATTCCTGGGAATTTTTGTACAGTAGCAATTTTATATGTATATATCAGGTTAACTCTGTCAACATGTGTATTTATTTCTGAATAAATTTTATTGATTGATTGATAGTCAACCTGACCAGCCGCTGGTGCCCACTAAACATTGACCTGATCTGGATACCACGACAATCATAACCATGATCAAGTCTGATAAAAATATAGTTTTCAATTCCCACTGCTGTGTCATTTACCCACGTTTCAGTAATAACCAAAACACCCAAGCAATTATCTATCGAAAACACTTTAACATTCTCAATATTAGGACACGATGATTGGATATTTACATGACCAATTCTTATGTTTTAATTTGCCGTCTATGATTTCTTTCATTCCCCAATTCCTTCAGAACTATTTATTTTTATTAATTGACCCCTCCACTCCTTCACCCTTTCTTGCATGAAGCTTTCCATTCTTAACCCTAACATATCTAAAATTATAACTTCTCAGTTCTCTTGTTTTCTGAAATAGGACTCTGATGTTCATTGGTCTTCATTGAAGTAGATACTCTTTTTCACCTCCTGATATTCGCATTCTTCAGTTATAAACTTTTTTCAGATTTATGCTCAAGATTTCTGCAGCTCAGTTCATTACTTTTGAAGTTGACCAGTATAGGTTTATTTAGTTATTTACTAGGTAGATTTTGTTTTTGGAAAGATTTTCCTGTATCACCTTGTACAACCACAATATTGCAGCTTTTCTGTTTCAATTCTTCATGAATCATCGTTCGTTGTAGATCTGTCAGTTTCTGCTCAAGATCACTGATTTTGTTATTCAAAGCCAATTGTTTTTCTTTGAGTTTCAGCTTTTTACATGTGTTCTTCAGAGATGCAGTTCATTGATAACATCGCTGTTGAAGATAGCATACATTTCAAGTTCGGCGAACCTTTTTCTAATGAATTGCAATAATTATTTTTTAGATGGATCAGACTTTTTGAATCCAAGTTTGCAAGTATGCATCATAATCTGCAACTGTGTGCATACTTTATGAAACCAGAGCCTGCATGCTCCATTAGCAAACTATTTTCTTAGTAATACTTCTTTCAAAAAATAAACAGATTTTTCATTTGAAGTTTTTACGATAAGTCCTTAATAAGCCAGAAAAAAATAAATAAAAGAGTTTTTACCAAAATTTCGCTGTTTCGCAGTTACCGAAATTTGACAAAAAAAGTTTGTTAGTTACTATCAGTCTTCATTTTATAATTAGCCCTCTTTGATCTTGTCATAAATATCAGAGTCATTAGGAAGATCACGGGCATGCGCAAATGTATCATCAACGGCCAATAGTATTGCTTTCCTCTTGCATTTTGCTTCTCGTTCAAGCAGTCATACATGTGATTGCATTGTAGATAGAATGTCGAACCAACGCGGCGTCTTATAATCAAAAATTGCTTGTTTTTATAGTTCACTTATATACAAACAATATTGTTAGTGTTGCATGGTGTTTCGTGAATATCGTGAACTGTATGATGGAATTCCCGAAATTACTGGTTTTTCGGGGATTTTAGTTATAGTATTTTTATCTAAAGTTTCTAATACAAAATGTGACATATTGGCATATGTTACTGGTAAACATCACTCCTTACATCAAAATCTGTTTTCACTAACTAATTTTTCATTAATCCTGAAATTATGGGAAATATTGATCCACTGACTAATTTTTGCTCACTTCGTTTTGAATCGAAACATAGAGAGTCAAAAATTGAGGAAAATGTCATGTCATCACGGGTCAATATTACAAAAACCTTAGCTATCAAACATCAACTGGAATTATG